>APFE030091136.1:9468-25854 GCA_000404065.3 Pinus taeda
ATTAAGGCATGCAAGCTTCAAAGTACTGAAAGGGTTGTTCCTAAGTCAACTTCTTGGATAATGAGCTGATGTCGAAAAGAAGCAACCCATCGTAGGAGGGCCTTAATGAATCCCACATCAATGACATGGAACAAAGCAAATGATTTCGGAGGTGAAAACAAACTGATGATATACGGTTCAGGGTGGCAGTCATGAAGGAATGAAGCATGAATGTATTGTAGTGGGTGAGACACAGGTGAATTGTTTGAATGACTTCTCTTGAACATATCGGTGACACTGACGATGGATTGGTAGCGTTAACCCGAGAGATGGATGGTGTGACGTACCAATGGTGAACACTAGTGAACGGAACAAACCAACCCGGCATGGATGCGGAAGGAAAGTGTCATGTTCAAGAGCGACTTGCTACCAATAAAGTTTCTTCTTGTTTTCTTCCCAATTTTCCCCAGTGATTGCTGACCAGTACCTCTTTATTTTTGTCAAGCTTGAGGAGGATAACATATGCTTGTTCTATAATCTTCCCTTCGGGTGAACCTGTCGCTATATTTTAGTGAGCCTAGTGACAGTGAAACTCGTTCTTGTCCTGTTGGATGAGTTTGTCGCTATTTAGTTTTAACGAGTTTAACGACAAAGATAACTCGGTCTCTTTCAATTTTAGAGAGTTTGAAAGAAACGGAAAGAAGACTCTGAAGATTCTTTTTTGTTTTATAATACCTTAAGTTCGAAAAAGTGTAAAATAGTACAAAAGGGATGAATTTTCGATAGTCTTAACGAGCCGAACAAGACAAGCTCTCGATCGTTTTGTGTAATAATCCCTCAAGTCCAAAAATATTAAAATCTAGAAGAGTTATAGCACTTCCGATGCCTTTTAACGAGCCGGAGAGGCCAATCGCTCGGCAATCTTTTCATATTTTATGAATCAGGTGAAAAGAGCTTAAAGAAGACTCGATTTCGAGGAACGAGTGATGGTTTTGGGTAGCAGTTGATTCCAGGTAAGATTTGGAATTTTCCAATCACGGCAGTGTTACAAGGATGGCTAGTAGAATCGCTCTTCGCAGATGTTCCTCGAAGGCGTAAAAAATCATATGGGGGTGAATGATCGACTAAAAACAGAGTGGAGGTGATGGCAAGAACACGACCAAGGCTCAAAAGTTGGCGATAAGGCATTCACAATGTTTATTTACCTATTCATTTTTTAATGAGCTTAAACATGGGGAGAAACACTTGCTCATGACTTATGTTTATTTTTTAACGAGCTTGAACTATGCGCTAAAATTGCTCGTGGAGAGTTTATTTTTTAATGAGCTTGAACTCTTGCGACAACATTGCTCGCCAGTCGTATGATAAGAAATGTCTCATTCAAGATGCCATTTTTATGGAGCTTGCACCTTTTGAAGCTTTGCCCCAGATCCTTTCTTTATGCAACCTACGAAACAACTAGCCTTATGGGTTTAAAGGGTTAGAAGTCCTAAAAATTTAAAAAATAAATAGCTGCTCTTCACTTGCATGCGGAAAGGTTTGCATGCCCCCAAGTATAGCGAAAAATTTCCAGGTTACCAAGGAAAATTCTCCCTCGACGATGTCTATCGAAATAGACAAAGAGGAGTGGCGTAGAGATACTCCACTCACATAACTTTAATGAAGGTATCTTATTCCAGTCTGTTCCCATTTTCCTGTGAGGATGGGTTCGCCAGACTAGTCATATATCCCTTGCGGAGATCTACTCTATACCCAAGGTTTTCCTGCCGAAACAGACTAGGGTGCATGCCCCTTGGGTTTCAGCCACATCTTCCTGAATCACTCGCGCTCATGAGGTGGAAGAACAGGAGACTGATGAGACATTTCTTGCGTGAAAAGACCATTCAGGGATGGCATTTGACTATTTGCGATGTGTGAACTGGGGAATGACATTTGGTCTGTGAGCTTGACCATTCTGCCTTCATGCGGAAAACACATTACTCTAAAGAGTGAGGCGATGATGGATTCCATGCAATAAATATAGTCACGTCCAAAGAGTAGAATATAATCTAAAGGTCCTTGAACTACCATAATGTTCATGTGAATAGTTTTCCTTCTCAAAGTAATGGGCACATTTGGAAGGATCCCCAAAGGTCGACTGGTTCCCTTGTCGAAGCCTGTTAGATTTCTCATTTTAGGCAAAACCAATGGCGAACCATGCGCTTTCCAAGCAGTTGAGGAAAGGATACTCACAGAAGCCCCTTCATCAATGATGGTACCAACCATGACCATTCTGTAAGCTTGTACAATGATTCTGAATGGTACACTGGCTGGTAAACGGGGTCTGCCTAGTAGATTCCAGTCAAAGGAAACAACTAGGTTGCTTGGTGGTGGGACCGAATAGACGGTTGGGTAGGACTCTGATGAACTTCGTTCCTACGGTAAAGGAATGGGAGGATTGCCCCCAAGCTCATCAGATTCGGTGTTGATGAAAAGAATTTGAATGGTGTCGTTCTCTTTCTCTTCAATGACGGTATCATTCGAAGATGAACACTCTGAAGGCAATACTGGGTCAGCTACCGTATCGACCCTTTGAATTTCGTCTAGTATGGATTCCGAGGGTTCATTTTCAACGACAGGTGCTTCGGCTGACCACAAGGATGGGCCAGCCATATTTTCAACTGGTGGAGGGCTCGACAAGAGTTTTTGATATCCAGGAGGAAGTCATAACGGTGAAACCGGATGATTATCTAAAACTATTTTAGCCTCTTCAAGGAAGGGACAACGGTGGATGGTGTGATCACCTTCACACAGTCCACAAAGAAGTTTAGGATTCCTTCTTTGTCCATGTGCTTCACTTTCACTGGTTGATGGTGAGCATTCAACATGATCGCCAGAGGTTGATGCTACCGGATTGTGCAAACGAGGAGACCAGTCCCTTAAGATCCAAGGGGTGCAGGGACAATCATGGTGATAGTGGTCTCCATTGAAAATGACACAAGGAGATTTAGGTTTTGACTGTGCGGTGTGTGGATTTTTGCTAGACGATACTTGGTTGCTTCCTTTCAATTTTGGTTCCTTTTTCTTCTTTTCCTTTTTCTCTTTCTGCTTCTTCTTCTTCTCAGTTACTTGACTTTTAGCTTTATCAGATTTATCAAGTGAAGAGGAAGGAGGAGAGGGAGAATCAGATGAAGTAGAAGGTTGGGAGACAACTCTAGTGTCGTCTAGTTACTGATTAGATTGTTCAGGAATTATGGGATTCTGAATGACAGAGGTAGAGAAGAGCCAAACCGACAAACCAATTGTCAATCTTGGAAGTGACAAAGTGGCCATATGGGGTGGACCAACATCTCCCCAAGAGGAGAAGGGACTAGGATTTCCTTCACGGGGAAACCCTTGGTTGGTAGACTCCATTTTCTCAACCTGAAGATCAACGGGGGAATTTGTGAAGTTATTCCGATTAAAATAAATTTTTAGATGCTTGGACACAACTTGTTTTTTCAATTTTAAAGAGTTGAGAAAAAACAAAAGATGACTCTAGTCGCCTTCAATTTTTATTGATCTTGAAGTGACAAGCGCTCAGAGGACCTTTTCCTTTAAGGAGTCTGTAAAGGAGCAAAATGGACTTCTCAGGAGATCTAGGCAGAGAGGATTACCAAACCAATCGTAAAACTGCAGAATACTTTTTACGATACGGCAGTCAGTCTTCCCGAATGCTGTGTTCGGTGCATTATGATCGATAGGGCGAAAAACACGACTTCCTAAGGATAAAGGATGCAGCCTATTGTGGTCTCCCAATATATACGCGATGGTACGTGGGAGCACAAGTCCGTAACTGGAACTTGCCGTCTCAGAGTGGAGGAATCACCCAACCAGCACTGAAAGCAACAATTACCAGGCTTTACGACGCCGAAATACGTCTCTAGCCTAGACCTCTAGATGTTGTGCGTTAAGTTCCAAAGAATTGTTAGATTCATTGAGATTGATTATAAGTTGATCTTGCTTAACAGTTTGCCTTTTAAGTTCACCACGTGATGTACGTATAATTCCTAAATGTAGTCTAAGATGATAAAAAAAAGTTTTATCTTCTTTCAGCAATGAAAATCCTAGCTACTAAAGGGAAGAAAGTCAAGCATCTTTACTTCACAGAGCACAGAGCACACGCTAATATGCATAGTCCTAAATCAAGACAAGCATCCAAAATGCAAATGCACATGCATGTATTGGTTTTTAGCTCTCTTAATGTGTAAATGACGCTAAGAAAGCTATGTGCAAAACTGAATTACTTTTAAAGCGACTATACTCAACAAGATTCTTTTTCAAAATGAAGTGAAAGCAAGAGAGACACTTTGCGATTTTGAAATGGAAATTGCTTTTCGACACTTTAAAACTAGTAATTCAAATCCTACGCAATAGTACCTATATAATTAACTATCTAAAACAATGGAATTTATTTCTAAAACTGAAAACGATAACTATGACACTTTCAGATCTAGAGACGACAGTTCGACTATGCTACTTTTTGCAAAAGAGAACTAAAACGACGCACAATACATAAAAAAACGTTTATAGTTCTTTGCACTAAGGAGGCAGAATAATGCAAGAGAATGGGGCATTCACAGAATTACACTGATTACAGACATCAAAAAATCTTGAATAAGACTGAAAACATTGAGAAAAATCCACAGTCAGAGGGTAAAATCAATCCTCCCTGACCATCGCACCTGTTACACAGTGAACTCAGTATGCAGCGCACCTACTCCATTCGGGAAGTGTGATGCATATAGGCTGCCTTGAAGGCAGGGTGCGATGGTTACAGTGCAAGACTTTGAACGGGATTTCACTCACAGTTTGCAATCTAGTTCAGGTGTTTTAGGCCAAATAAGTAAAGATCAGTGTATGTAAAACACAGGGGTGATCTAAGAGGTTACTAGAGCCACCACTTAGGGCAATTAGTTTGCTTGCAGATCTATTGTTTAATTCTTAAACAAAACACGAAGATTGACTGAAGCAACATTGATCTACTTTGCATTTGTATGAAAAATGCAGTTCGAAGGCTAGTTGGCTTGACTTCAGGCACTGTCTGTATGTTTATAAAAGAAACAAGGATAGATAGGCTAACAAGTAATATAGTCGCTCCCCAGACCGAATAGACGATTGGGTAGGACTCTGATGAACTTCCTTCCTGCGGTAAAGGAACGAGAGGACTGCCCCCAAGCCCAGTGGAGTCGCCATTTTGTTATACAGGAATAGTGTCCACACACATGCTGCTATTCCCACTAAGATGGGTGGCTATCTTAGAAACAAACAATCAAAGTCTACTATTATTCCTTTTATGAAAATAGATGAGAGGAGAACCAAGAGAGCCAACCTGAGTCTTGCGCTCGATTTCCTCTCCTTCTTGATAGATTTTTGCCGCTTGCTCTTTGTTTTCTTAGCTTCAAAAGGACTTGTAGAATCATAGCAACATACTACTATGCAAGAAACAAGGATCTAAGTTCATAAATAATGCAGGATCAGATGTGCATTAACCATATACAAGCATATATAAACAAGTACACAAGAATATGGAAGGAAACAAGAATAGCTTTATTCAGATGAAATAGCAAGAAGATTTACAAACAAGTGCTCTGACCAACATCATCCTCAGCTGAAGCCCTTCTTCACCTCAAGCAAAGCTAGATCACCCAACACTGTGAATGTACACCAGAATACCAACAACACTTCTCTATAAGTTACAAAATTCCAGCCTCTGGATCTCTGTGATGAGGGATCCATAGATAGATGATTATAGAGAGGTGAGTCATCTTTTGGGATCTTGATTAGTGTCTTCTCTCTGATAGTTCCTGCTTCCACTTAGAGAATGATGATCTCTTACTCATCCCTGGTCGAAAATGGAGTGGCAAGTGTTAGAGGTGTAACATCACACAATACCTCGTCTGTGAAGGGCTTGATGCTGTAGGGAAGGCGACACTGCTGGCGAACTTTGAGGTCTCATCCTTCATGAAGCCATGCGATACTGTACAACTGTAGGTGTGGTGTAGTCGGTAGGCCCAACCACTTCACGACCTTTTCTAAAACGAGTTTCTTTTGGCTGCCACTATCGACAATGAATTGCAGCAGCAAACCCTTCACCCATATCTGTGAGTGGAAAAGACGTTCCCCCTCCTCTGGGTCTTCCGGCTCATTCTTCTGGATCTTGACGGTGGTAACAGTAGCACTAGGCTCCGCATCAATGATATGCTTCCCTTTGCCATTCCGCTTGTCGGGTTCTAGCTCAGGGTCAGAACATGCATCTGATTCGGAAGCCTTCAACTTGGCCACCAATGACTGCTTGGTCCAACACTCACTTGTGTTATGAGTGGGACTTTTGTGGAACTCACACCACTTTCTTTTTTCCTTCTTCGGCTTCATGGTGTTTCTCTTTTCTTGTGGCTTCGACGAGTTGTCTTGGGTCACCCTGCCTTGGCTTTGTACTTTGGGCTTCGGATTTGCAGATCCAAAGTCTCGCTTCTTTTGCTTGAACTTTTGCTCAATTTTGACAGCGTATCGGTATGCCGTCCCAAGCGAGGAGATGTTTAGGAACTCCATCTCTTCCTGGATGTATCTGTGTAGGCAGCCACGGTATTTGGGTACCGAATGCAGCTTAGAATCTTTGATACCAAATTGTGTGTGAAGGGTATGAAAAATTTTGGTGAACACTGGCACATCTTGGTCCCTTCCTTGTCACAGCGTGGTCCACTTTATGTATTTGTCCTCATAGCTTTTGACAGGGTAGTACTGCTCCTTGATGGCATCCTGAAATGAATCCCAAGTGGGTGCGGCGGAAAATAGTGAGCCTGTGCTTTCATCCTTCTGCTCGTAGTAGGTTTCCCACCAGTCCTTGACGTGGGGGGCTACTTTGAGAAGAGCGAAAACAATCTTTTCCCGACTCAAAAATTCATGAACAGAAAAATAACCCTCTAGCAGATTTAACCATTTATCTACGACATTTGCGTCTATCTGACCCTCAAATAGGGGGATTTCAAAATTAACTTGTACCTTAAAGGGTGTGGCGTTTCCAGAGTACCTGCTAGAAGCTGATGCGTTGCTTCTGGGTAGCCTCTGAAAGATCTGGGCAAAGTTGTCCATCATCGTGTTCCTTTATCGCTCAAGGGCTTCTTCGAGCAAGATTTTGATAAGGTCTCCTACCCCCTCGTCTTTCTTCTCATCCGCCATGGGAGGCCATTGGGATTTGCAAGGTTGGTCTTGCAAAGGTTCGACCAATTCAAGCCTTAACTCCTTATATCCCGACCTCGTTGGGGACATGCAAAGAAAAACAGAGAAAAATCATACCTCTCTGATACCACTGATATGGATTTAAACAAGAACACAATAAATTACAAAGATAACCATAAATACAGATATGCAGCGGAAATAATACTTCATTTCATTACTGTAAAATACTGAAATATGCTTACAAACAGATATGGAAATAAACCAGCTAGGGCAATGGTAGCTTATCTTTGAGAAGAGATGTGGCGGCTACATGCCTCTGAACTGTGTTACAATGAGGCTTGAAGGCCTATTTCATGTTGAGAAACAATGGAGAACCCTTAACATCCCAAAACCTAACCCTAGAAGATGAAACGCTAAATTTTGGGCCCCGTTTGGGTAAATTGGTACATCAATTTCCCGGGGTTGTAACTTTGGCATATAATCTCCGTTTGACACGTAAAATAGCTCGTTAGAAAGATCTACCCGAGCACTACCACTATGGGAAGGGAAACATTTGCTATATCGCCCCCAAATTTCCCAAGAAACGTCGTTTAGGGCCTCAAAATGGCTCCAGAAGTAAAAAACTGCTAAAAATAGTAAATTGTGCTACAATTACAGAAACTAAAAAACTAAAAGAGACAGTTGTGGGGGTCCAAGTGAGATAGGTAGGTGGCCACCAACTTCCACCTAGATCATATACTTAAGTGTTTTCTATATTTACGTGCACTTGAATGCTAGTTATATGTATTTTTCGTATTTATTTCTCCGCAAAGATCTGGGTCTACTATTATATGTGATTTTATACATGATGAGATGGTTACATGAAGTTAACAACTTTGTTTAACTGAAAATCATTTAAGTTTTGGGAATTTTGGGGATAAGGGTTCGCAAAGGTTAGATCATGCTTGGAACTGGAGAAACGCCTTAACCCCTCTTCACATAGCCTTCTGTGCAGAAGCCTAGATCTATCATGCCCCAATACTACCGTAGGTGAGACTACATCCTGTGCTAAGAAGGTTGTTTCCGAAAGGGCTAGTATTGTAGGGTTTTATTGGTTAGCACAAATAACTCTGAACTTGGGTCCAAGCCACCTCAAGCCAAAAAATGGTTCCGTTGCCAAGACTGGGATCTATCTAAGGGATGTGTGATGTGGCGTAAGTGGATACAAACGAAGAAGGAAATCGAGAAGTCGATAGATCGGAAGTTGCATGAGTTTGCAGCTCGAGAGAATAGGTGATCCAGGTGGATGTTGGTGGCCACCCACCAATCCCACTTAGACCCCCACAACTATCTCCTTCAGTTTTTCAGTTTCCGTAATTGCAGCACAATTTACTATTTTTAGCAGTTTTTCGGGTCTTGAACTTCTGGAGCCATTTTGAGGCCCTAAACGACATTTTTTGGGAAATTTGGGGGCAACATGGGTACTTTCTCTTCTGAAAGTGGTAGTGCTCAGATAGATCTTTCTAACGAGCTATTATACGCGTCAAACGAAGATCATATGCCAAAGTTACGACCCCGGGAAATGGATGTACCAATTTACCCAAACGGGGCCCAAATTTTGGTGTTTCATCTTCTAGGGTTAGGTTTTGGGATGTTAAGGTTTTTCCATTGTTTCTCAACAATAATAGGCCTTCAAGCCTCATTGTAATACAATTCAAAGGCATGTAGCCGCCGCATCTCTTCTTAGAGATAAGCTACCATCGTCCTAGTTGGTTTATTTCCATTTCTGTTTGTAAGCATATTTCAGTATTTTACAGTAATGAAATGAAGTATTATTTCCACTGCATATCTGTATTTATGGTTATCTTTTTAATTTATTACGTTCCTGTTTAAATCCAGATCAGTGGTATCAGAGTGGTTTTATTTTTCTCTATTTTTCTTTGCATGTCCCAAACGAGGTCAGGATATAAGGAGTTAGGGCTTGAACTGGGTGAACCTTTGCAAGACCAGCCTCACAAATCCCAACGACCTCCCATGGAGGATGAGAAGAAAGATGAGGGGGTAGGAGATCCTATCAAAATCTTTCTCAAAGAAGCCCTCGAGCGACAAAGGAACGCGATGATGGACAACTTTTCCCAGATCCTTCAACGGCTCCCCAGAAGCGACGCATCAGCTTCCAGAAGCTACTCTGGAAACGCCACACCTTTTAAGGTACAAGTTAATTTTAAAATCCCCATATTCAAGGGTCGGATAGATGCAGATGCCATAGATAAATGGTTAAATCTGTTAGAGGGTTATTTTTCTTTTCATGAATTTTCGAGTCGGGAAAAGATTGTTTTCGCTCTTCTCAAAGCAACCCCCCACGTCAAGGACTGGTGGGAAACCTACTGCAAGCAGAAGGGTGAAAGCACAAGCTCACTATTTTCAACCGCACCCACTTGGGATTCATTTCGGGATGCCATCAAGGACCATTACTACCTTGTCAAAAGATACGAGGACAAATACATAATGTGGACCACACTGCGACAGGGAAGGGACCAAGATGGCCTGAGTTCACCAATATTTTTCATACCCTTCACACATAGTTGGGTATCAAAGATTCTGAGCTGCATTTGGTACTCAAATACTGCGGCTGCCTACACAGATACATCCAGGAAGAGATGGAGTTCCTGAACATCTCCTCACTCGGAACGGTGTACCGATACACCGTCAAAATTGAGCAAAAGTTCAAACAAAAGAAGCGAGACTTTGGATCTGCAAATCCGAAGCCCAAAGGACAAAGCCAAGGTGGGGTGACCCAAGACAACTCATCGAAGCCGCAAGAAAAGAACAACACCACGAAGCCAAAGAAGGACACAGAAAGTGGTGTGAGTTCCACAAGAGTCCCACTCATAACACAAGTGAGTGTCGAACCAAGCAGTCGCTGGTGGCTGAGTTGAAGGCTTCCGAATCAGATGCATGTTCTGACCCTGAGCCAGAACCTGACAAGGGGAATGGCAAAGGGAAGTAGATCATTGATGCGCAGCCCAGCGCTACTGTTGCCACTGCCAAGATCTAGAAGAATGAGCCGGAAGACCCAGAGGAGGGGGAACGTCTTTTCCACTCATAGATGTGGGTGAAGGGTTCGCCAATGCAATTCATTGTCGACAGTGGTAGCCAAAAGAACCTTGTTTCAGTAAAGGTCGTGAAGCGGTTGGGCCTACTGACTACACCACACCCGTAATCATATAGTATCGGATGGCTTCACGAAGGACGAGATCTCAAAGATCGTTAGCAGTGCCACCTTCCCTACAGCATCAAGCCATTCAAAGACAAGGTATTATGTTACTCCTCTGGATGTTTGTGATGTGCTATTAGGCCAGCAATACTTATGGAGACGACATGCTGTGTATTATTCAAGGCCTCGCGCTGTCATTATTTCTTTGGGTGATTGATTATACAGGATACCAGAGGTAGCCCCACCTACTGCCACCTCTTTTATCACTACCAAGAAAGGCAGCAAGCTCATCTCCCAGATTAGGAAATTCATTTTTTGTCTGGTTCGCACCCAAAGTAAGGGGGAAGATCATTGCTACATCCACGACCCCCACAAAGGGTTCCTCCATGCAGTAGTAGCATCAACAAAGGGATACGATCATGACAGAGCATAGGAACAACTTCTCCTCACCCACAGAGGTACCACACAAGTTTCAAGTGGGCGACAAAGTTTGGTTACATTTGCAAAGAGAATGCCTTACCAGAACCCATCAGAAACTCAAACCACTCCGACATGGTCCTTACACCAATACCAAGGCTAAGGGCAGCAATGCTTTGAAGCACAACATTCTTCCATTCCTTTTCTTTCACCGAGTGTTCAATTTGGACCATTATCGACCATTCTTCCCACCATTTATGGACACATCAGAGATTGCAGAACATCTCACCAAAGACCCAGCTTAGCAGAAGCTTCCTCATCTCAGGGAGGAACTCATTGCAATGGGGACCATTGCTTCCTAAGGGGGGAGGAATGATCCAAGTAGATGTTGGTGGCCACCCATCTATCCCACTTGGATCCCCACAACTATCTCTTTTAGTTTTTTAGTTTCTGTAATTGCAACATAATTTACTATTTTTAGCAGTTTTTCGGGTCCTAAACTTCTGGAGCCGTTTTGAGACCCTTAAGGACGTTTTTTTGGAAATATAGGGGCAACATGGTGTTGGAATTATGTTATATATGCTGTACTTGATGGCAACCCACTCATCTTAGATGATAAATTATAGTGCAGCAAAGTTCACGCAATTTCATGCAGAGAAAAGTTCACACACTTTCATGTAGAGAAAAGTTCCTTTCATGCAGAGAAACGTTCACGCACTTTCATGCAGAGAAAAGTTCATGCACTTTCATGCAGAGAAAAGTTCCTTTCATACAGAGAAAAGTTCACGCACTTTCTGTAGAGAAAAGTTCACGCACTTTCATGCAGAGAAAGCGCGCGACATGGAAATCTTATGTTGGTTCATGGTATTAGTCGACAGTTTTTGATCCTTGGTTTTGGGTCCATGGTAATTGCATCCAAAAGAATTGAACCCAGTTTGGGTCCGTGTATTGTTCCTCATGGTTTTGGTCGATGGTTTTGAGTGAGCACTATTAAAAAGGAAAGGAGATCATTTGGCTAATCACAAGTGTTGAAAATCTTAAGAAGAGCAAGATCTGAATTTCTGATAATCGGTTGGTGAGACATAGTTGAATCTGAATCAAGGAGAAACCAGAGCATTATAAGTTAGGTCTACTGAAGAGAGTGGCAATGGTGCAGTGCTGAGGTGCGCAGAAACAGTGAAGAAGCAGGTGCGGAGTTGCACAAACTCGTCATGGCGGAAGTGCGGATATCCGAAGGTTTCCTTCGATGAAGTTGCAGACCTTTCTTGAAATATATTTTAGTTGTCTTTTATCTGTTTCTACAGAGATCTGGGTTAAAATTGGTGTCTGGTTACTAGTGTTATTTTCTGGTTACTGCATTCTGAGAAGTTATTTGTTTAAAGGAGATTGGGTGATGCACATGTACATGATGTTTTGGAACCAGTTTGAAAATTGATGAAACGTGGTCCCTGGAAGGAAAGAGAAGGTAGTAGTCTTCTGTAGGTCAGCACCTATGTACTAGTATTTCAGCTAGTACAAGAGCTAAGGGCGTTGTAGCTCCCTTCCAGAAGAAGCTTGAAAATGAGAGAGGGTTGTATCTCTCTACAGGTTGCAGCCTACATACTGGTAAAAGACTGCACCAGTACAAAATCATTGTAAGAAGAAGTTTCTAATTGAAAGAAGATAGAGACATATTGCAGCAAGTGGTTTTCACCCACAATGGGTTTCCAGCTTACATCTTGTGTTCCTTGGTGTGATTGTCTATTTTGTGTTCCTGCTCATTATTCTATGGTTCTCACATACAGATTAATGACAAACATCTGAAGAATAAATTAAATTATAAGTTTGGAAGGTATATGAAAGTTTCAATTGTCAGATTTGAAAATATTTGTATAAATTAATAAGAGTTTGATAATACTGATTCACCCCCCCTCAGTATTATTTCCAACACATGGGTCCATTTACCCATGCTTCCCTTCACAAAGTGGTAGTGCTCGGATAGATCTTTCTAACGAGCTATTGTACACGTCAAACGGAGATCATATGGCAAAGTTACGACCCCGAGAAATTGATGTACCAATTTACCCAAACGGGGCCCAAAATTTGGTATTTCACCTTCTAGGGTTAGGTTTTGGCATGTTAAGGGTTTTCCATTGTTTCTCAACAATAAATAGGCCTTCGAGACTCATTGTAACACAGTTCAGAGGCATGTAGCTACCACATCTCTTCTTAGAGATAAGCTACCATGGCCCTAGCTGGTTTATTTCCATTTCTGTTTGTAAGCATATTTCAGTATTTTACAGTAATGAAATGAAGTATTATTTCCGCTGCATATTTGTATTTATGGTTATCTTTGTAATTTATTGCATTCCTATTTAAATCCAGATCACTAGGAATTTGCGCTTGTCAAAAGAAAACTTCGTATACTTCTGTGTAGAGATACCTTTGTACCATTTGTTGGCTTGAGGGGGCTTGGACCCAGTTTTAGAGTTAGTTGTGCTAACTAAAAAAACCCTACGCTACCAACCCTTTAAACAACCCTCTTAGTGGAGGCTATAGTCTCACCCAAGGAAGTATTTGGGAATGCTAGAACCAGGCTTCTTCATCCAGAAGGCTATATGATGTGGGGTTAAGGCGCTTCTCCAGTTCCATGCCTGATATAACCTTCACAAACCCTTATCCCCAAAATTCCAAAAAATTAAATGATTTTCAGTTAAACAAAGTTGTTAAGTTCATGTAACCATCTAATCATGCATAAAATCGCATATAATAGTAGACCCATATCTTCACGGAGCAAATAAATATAAAAATATAGATAATTAGCATTCAAGTGTGCGTAAATACATAAAACACTCAAATTGGACACAAAATTTCTTCAAATATTCTTTATTACTTCAGATCTTCCATATACAAGCTTTCCATATCCTACACACATAGATATATGGGCCTGTTCACTCAACTACAAACGTGCCAAGGTCTCCACGCACTCAGCTACATAAGCCTTCCCCTTCACGAAAAAAATACAGAAAGACTGTACCTTTTCAGACTCAAAACATATCAAATATGACTTACCTCCATTCTTCTAGACTAGCTAAGGAACCCTTTTATATACTTTATCCCATTACAATACCATGGTCTGTAAACCATGGGCAGAGCTCAAAATAATACAAAAACTAAGGGGCTTTAACCTTCCTAAAGCCCCTTAACTCCTAGTGACTTGCACTATTAATTCTCTGCTCCTCAAAATGAGAATAATTTACAATATATTATCAAAACTTGACCCAGGAGACCTTGTGTAAATAGGCCCCCAACACAAATCTGTGACTCATCCTCGAGTCACTCAGTTGATATGCTTTGGCTTTTGCTTTCAGGCTGGTAAACGAAGAATTCACTAGGTGAAGCGCCTCCATGCATTGTACCACTACCTATCAAACTTCTTCAACCAACTTTTCCATAGTCGGTCCTTCTGCTACTAGGCCAATGGCTCACTGCACCTGCTGCATACTCTTGAGTGTGCCTTGCATAGCCTATGAGAGTTTCTTGGTATCTTCTTCCTAGGGTTGCATCCATGCAGTGATAATATGCATCTTCTTCTGCAGCTCCTTGATTTTTCCTTGTAGGGATGTCCCCTCTTTCAATCGGGTGAAAAGTTGCACGGGAGCTAAGGTGTGTGTCGTTGCATTTATTTCATCATACTGCAACTACTTATCTCGGATGGATTGTTCAATCTTTTTCACTTGTGAGTCCTCATGTAATGAGGCCTACAGTTCCAATGTTTCTTCAAATAGTTGACTACATTCCTTGACTATAGCATCAAGATTTTCCCTATATTTTTTGATGGAAGACTTGCACTGCTCTCGTATATTTGGTGGCATGGTGGGCTGCAGCTTCAATTGAAGCTCATTGATTTGCATTTGCAGATAAAAATGAACTTTATCCACCTACGCCTTTACTTCTCTAAATGTGTCTTCCAGTTGCACCACATTTTCCTCAGAAGCGGACTCAGACTAAATTTGGAGCTCAGGAAGCTCACTGCATACTCGGGAAATGGCCTGCTCTAGTTGTTCCCTTATCATAGTTGCCTCATCACGATCCTGGAGAGATTTGTTCTTTTCATCGCACATATGTTGACTAGTGATCTGCGCATCCTTGATCACCATGAGAGCCTGTTGCTCTCGCACCTTGATCTCATGTGCTACACCTTAGTGTAGCTCATGCAATGTGTATAGGGGGGGCATCGTGAGGTTAATACTCACATTCTTAGGCAGTTGGGCACTCTCCCACTCTGTAGAATCATTCAGTTTTAAGGATCCATCAGGTAGGGGTACAATGCAGATCTCTGAAGTGTGTATTGACTGAACATTACCCGATGTCATTGGTTTCTCACATGACTTGAGACTGTCTCACTTGAACCACACTCGCTTGAACTAGGCTCACCTGACCTTGTAATTCTTTGAGGCCCTCCTTGACCTTTTCCAAAATGGACTAGTATTGTTCTTTAATGTGGCCCCAGATATATTCCATTGTGGACCTGACAGTATCTCCAATTTCATCAAGGTCCCCCTCAATGACGACCACAACCTCTGCGCTAGTGGACTTATCGGATTTGTGCTTTTTACATGTGCCTCCTGCAATTTTCTTCTATTGTTGTTTGAAAATAAACGGAGAATCAACATCCTTCAAGTCTACATAGGAGTCTTTGCTACCCTGATCAATTTCGTTAGTATGCTGCTCTTCTTCTTGCTTGCACTTTGGTTCCTATGCGGTATTCTTTTCCAGGTCAATGGTCACCTTCTTCTTTTCATTCTACACCTCTTTACTAGTCCCTGTTACACCCTCTACAATATATGTCGGAAGGAGCTAGTCAGTTAACCACTCAAGGAATATCTACATGATATTGTCTTCAGTGACCAGAAACGAAAACGTCATCCATTTCTTTGTCAAATCGTGCCTTGCACGGATGTATACATGGTGGAATTCAACCTTAAAATCAACAATGCGCTGATATTCTATGAATAGACTTGGTGACAACCTTGGGTTCTGGTTAATCACTATTCACAAATCCATTTCAAACAATACCCAGAACATCTTATTTTCAATGACATTGATAGGGTCCTTTATGTCCCACAGTGAGGCAAATTTAGCAACTTCGCACAACTCTAGATCTATAGTATATCTAGGGGGGATATTATGGGGTACAAAGGGAGGTACCCAAGGGAATAATGTAATAATGGTATGTTTTGTGAAAAGGTAAATCCCCTCTGCGGACAAAGGCGATCCCACTAGCCTAAATGGGGTCTAGCAACAATCAAACAACGCTAACATGCAGGTTCCTAATTGCAAAGTAAAGGCCGATGATGAGGGCCTACCTCGAATCCAACGCTAGTATTTGTAGAAGAGTCGTCACTCCCGTTCTTTCGCTCCAGCTGGTCACAATCCCCACGATCCTCGTGAATGGACACTTGCACATGCATAGAACAACACAAATACAAGCATAAATCCAAGAAATGCAACTATATATCAGTCAGAAAGGATATAACTCAAACATCATTATAAAGACAATAAGAGTGGAACCATAATGATAGTCATCTATTATTATTGATAAACAAAGAAGAATA
>APFE030091136.1:25874-45200 GCA_000404065.3 Pinus taeda
TTATGGGTATTTTGCAGAAGGTGTCTTCAGGGCATATGAAGTACATACTCAAGGGGATACAATGCAGGTGTTTTCAGGTTATGTCACTTCTCACAGGTCCCGGAATAAGCCCTCTAATGTGCGGGGGAAGGGGCAATAGGGACGGTGACAAATTATTGTATAACAGATGCCCCCAAAAGCATGAGTCCCGAGAGAGAGAGGGGTGAAATGCTTTACAAGAACATGGTCGACTGAAAACATGGCCGCCGGAGAACCTGCATGAAGAAGTACAACTGATATCTCAAGTACATGATGTATGTGGTATGGGCGCAACCATCCATAGCAGAGTACATAAAAATATAGATCCAAGGTATGGGCACAGCCATCCAGCGAGGATCGATGAATAGACTCAGGCATGGTCGCAGCTATCCAGTGAATGAGTCATGTAATGATCATAATAATCCACAAAATCACAACCTGGATCTCAACAAACAAAATCCAGGGTCTTGCACTCCATCTCGACCCTAACAAAGTACAAGTTCAAGCATGCGAATATGGGAGTCAAAGTCGAACATGCAAGAACATCATCTGATTACCAATCAATGATGAAAACTATTAACAGACGCGAGAGGTACCGCCAATAATGACAATGGTCCTCAAGGTACTATAGGTACAATCCACAGTGTGCGAATCAGTGAGCCGGTGTCGAACACCCGTAGAATCATTCGATCGGAGGCCCATGATGAAAACCTCACATCGAAAACGAAGAACCTGCCATTGAGGCATGCAGGTTCCAAGGCACCTGAAGGGAGTCTCTAGGTCAACTTGCTAGATAATGAGCTGAAGTCGACAGGAAGTGACCTTGATCGAAGGTGGGCCATAATGTTTCCCACATCATTGACACAAGACAGAGAAGGATAAGATGTTTTGTGTGAGGTATCAGAGGGAAGTTGAGTATTCTGCAGAGGTCAACTTCTCTTGAACATATTGGTGGCACGATAGTGGACTTGGCAGTATTTGACATCAAATAATCAGGGATCATGGTGACAAGGCAATGAGCAGATGAGAGGTCAAACAGGATAACCCAAACCCACGGAGGCAAGTGTAAAAACAAGATGAGATGTCCCCACCCAGACACGAATGCAGACAAGTGCCATGTTCAAGAGCGACATACTACCGACACGACGATAATTGTGGTTTGTTTTTTTCCCCACCATTTCTGGCGAGTACCCCAGTTATTTTTGGATGACAAGCTTGACGGGGATAGCATATGCTTGGGAGGTGTCATCTCGACGGAATCTGATGTCATTAAGTTTTAACGAGTCTGACAAAGGAAGAACTCGACGCCTTTTCATGTTTAGAGATTTTGAAAAGACAATGGAAAAGTAAACTCCAGGGGTGTCCTTTTTCGTAAAGTTGTGTCTCTCGAGCCCGAAAAAGTATAAAACAATGCTCGAAAGAACCGCCTGATCATTACGACTGAGGAGTACTTTTCATAAGTAGTGATTTCAATCTGAAAAAGTAAAAAAGTGATTGAAACCACGTCGCTTCGTGACCATTAACGAACCTGAAACGACAAGGGTCCGACAATCTTTTCATTTTTTACACGGTCGGAAAAAGGTTTAAAGACAACCACCTCTCATTTACATTTAACGAGTCGAGAGGGCCAACCCGAAATTCTTTTCACGTTTAGAGAGTCAGAAAAGAGCAAAAAGGTGACTCCAAAATGACTTTTTTTGTGTATTTACCGAGTCTGAAAAAGTATAAAATACAACTCGTTTCATTGCCTAAGCTGCACAAACACCTGTCGCTGCACAAGAAACTGGCGTAAAATCCATTTTCGACACAAATATACATTAAAATATTCATAAAATGACTTTTAAAACCTATTTGAGGGCCAAAAAGTTATAAAATGGGTGAAAATGGTAAAACAAGAAATTACTTTTCACTTTTTACCTTTGGAGAGCGACATTAGGGATTTTGGTGTGCGATCTTCAAGCGACGATTGCGACAAATCTAGTTGGCCATTCGGAGCGCCATCAGTGTCAGGCAAGAGGTCTCTTCCCCCACTTCATTTCCATCCATTTCAAATTTGTTTTAGACTGGTTTTTCATCCTCTAGGGGAGGGATTTAAAAAATAAGTGTTGCACCCATTGGCGCGGGTTTTGGCGCGGGTTTCGGGCACGGACCCGCGCCAATGGGGCAATTTTCCCTAAAGGCACGTGCCCATGGGCGCAACTATTTTAGAAACAGTCACGCCAATGGCCATGTGGGTTTTTTGGTCAATTTTAACAAATTTAAACCATATTTCTCTGCATTTTTAAGTTACACAAGAGTCTAATTCATTGTTTTGGGCTTGTGATTACAGTGAAATACATGAAAATGGTAATCGTGTGGAAAGAACGAGAACATGACCAAGTGGACACATTGGCCTTAGCGGATGAGGACTGCATGGAAGCTCTCAGAGCTTGTGGGCTCAAGAAATATTTCCTGCTGTCCTATCTACGAGCTCAGCTAGAGCTCTTGCAGTATCTGATCAACTTGTGGGACGTAGAGGAACAACTGTTTTGGATACGGGAACAAGTGCTGGAGTTAGACGTATCTGATGTCTATTTCTTGACTGGATTGTCGTGACGAGGGCCGTTTCCCTGATTGACTGGTAGCAGGCCATCTGGAGAAAAGATGGAAGAGGTGAAGGCTCGAGTTTTCTCGGAGGCACAATATGGGCTAGGTAGCTCGAAAGTGGATATCCCCACTGTCCAGGGCCTGACACTCAGAGCGTTGCTATTCATCTTCACACGAGTTGCGAGGGCACAAGCGCCCCATGAATCTACGAAGAACCACTTGATTTTAGCGACAGAGTGCCTTAGCCTGACGGTCTTCAATTGAGCGTCAGCTGTGACAACCAATATGAAGAGGCAGCTGACAAAGGCCAAGCGAGGCAAGTTGCAACAGTTTGGGTACGACTCCATCTTGGTTACATTCTTCTTGGAACGTGTGCCAAGCTTCCAGGGCCAAGGGGCCTTTGTTCCTGACTTGGCACCTCAAGAGCTGAGGATGGCTCGATGGGCGGCACTGATGTCGAGGGGTGGTGGCAGTCAGCAGATGTCTTTCATACCTGAGTTTTTCGGGTGGCTTCACCGCCAACTGATTGTGGTGGAGGACTAGCCGTATGCAGGGACAGACTTCACTAGAGACCCTGACCTCCCTCTGCCGGAGGGAGAGGACTGGGACGAGGAGATTGGTATGATCTCGTTTTTTGATTTTTTTGGTTAGTAAACGCTTATCCTAATGACCTTTATATGCATATGCAGATGTTGGCACAGAGCGTCCGGCTGGCATGTATTCCATTGCGAGGAGACACCCAGCAGCAGCAGCAGCAAATCCTCAGGAGGAGGGCGGTGACAGAGGAGAGCTCATTCAGAACCTCGAGGCTATCACTTGAGGGTTTCCAGATTACGCTCAGCTAGCAGATGTCCCGCTAGTGTACCAGAGGCACACGGTGGGGGTGCCAACTCGCATCCACCGACTCCTGAGACGTTTAGTGCGAGCGATGATGTGCTACCATGAGCACCATCGAGACTAGATATCTAGGCTTTTCTTTTCTATGCATATTTTTTGAGAGACATGTTGTCTCTGGATGTATTCAGACAAACATGCATTATTTTTTGATGATGCACGCAGTGCAAACATTTTGGACACACACACACACACACACAGATATATATATATACATATGTTTTATGGTTTATTGTACTTTATGCTTCTTATGTTATGTTGAATTACATGTTATGCAAATTCCTGTCTAACACATAATTAGCTAATGCATCGGTTAACGTATTAAGTCGTCTTGGAATATGTTGATAAGTAATGAAATCAAAATCCCTTTCTAACAACTTAACACGTAAATACAACCTTAAGATCCGATGATCTCTGACGGAATAATGCCCGTTGAGTTGGTGGATGACAAGATGAGAGTCCAAGTTCACAACCAATGTTTGAATGCCAAGGTTAATCGCCTCAGCTAATAATTCAATCACAGCACTATATTCAGCTACATTGTTCATTGTACAACCTAGAAAAACCCCTTGAATGTCTACTAACTCACCATGAGGATCGTAGATCACCCATGCCGCAGATGACAAGTTGCGTGTACTGCGGGAGGCACCATCAGCGAAACCAACGTAAGGCGATCCAGACATCTGTCCAAGAAGCAAAAAGACACAATAAGCGGCAATCATTTCGACACACCAAGACAAAAACATGAAAACATGCACACACAACACACTTGCTGAAAGCACATGTATATACAAAAATAGAGTGCCTGGACTCATCCACATTATTTTTTCAAATAAAGCCCATTTCGGGGCTTATCCAGTGGATTCCCTTCATAATCAATAAGCTCGTAGGCCCCTTTTTGCAAAACTCTTTTCACAATATAGGGCCCGTGCCACATAGGCTCGAATTTTCCTGCCCCTAGCTTATCGTTAGCTTGATCGTAGAGCAGGACTAAGTCTCCCTCGATGAAAGAGCGAGGATGAACACTGTTATCGAAGTGAGTTTTCACTCGCTTCTTCTGTGCTTCAATAGCTACGGAGGATAGTCGACGAGTCTCATCCAGCCGCTCTAAGTAAAGAAGGCGCTCTTCAACTGGAGTAGTATCAGGGAGAAATTCGACGACTATCTTTAATGAAGGAATCTCACACTCAATAGGAAGGGTAGCCTCCAATCCGTAAGCCAACTGAAAGGGAGTGAAACCGGTGGCATCCTTCACGGAGGTGCGGTAGGCCCACAAAGTAGATAACAACATCAAATGATAATTGGACTTATGCATGCCAATGGTACGTTGAAGCATCGTAACCAAGACCTTGTTCACGACTTCCACTTGACCATTGGCCTGAGGATAGTATGGGGTTGAACTATCATGCCGTAGGCCCAACTGGGTTGTTAGCTCGATCATCATGTGATTACGAAAATGCTTTCCGTGATCAGTGATGATGGCTTGGGGGACTCCGAACCACGAGATAACATGGTTGAACAAAAACTACGTCGCGGTGTGACCATCTTCAGACAATGTAGGCATCGCCTCGGCCCATTTCGTGAAATAATCAACAGCAACGATGATGTACCCATGCCCCCCGGACGAGCGAGGGTTACAGGTCATATAATCGATGCCCCATTTGGCAAAAGGACCGACGGTAACAATGGGGTGCAGTGGAGCAGGGGGTGCACGCATCTTCCGTTGGTAAATTTGGCACTCATGACATGAACGGACGACAAGAATGCAATCCTTGAAAATGGAGGGCCAAAAGTAACCAGCATGAAGGATTTTTTGTACAGTGGCATATCTAGATATGTGATCGCCACAGGCACCAAAGTGGCAGTCATTTAAAACTCTCTTTTCTTCTTCAAGAGTTAAGCATAAGCAAAGAATAGAATCAACGCCGAGACGGTACAGGGTGTCCCCAACGATGCGATATGGTTGGGCTTGATGGCGGATCTGTCGGCGAGCATCCTTAGATGTCTCAGGACAGAAGGAGGACGTCTACAAGTAGACAATAATATCCCCATACCAGGGATCGAGGGTGTTGATGAGGAAGAGAGTTTCATCCGGAATGGAATCCTCTAATTGAGAGGAGGCAGCAGTAGATGGCAAAGAACACAACAGTTCAGTGAAGACAAGTGATTTCTTAGACTTGGCTGCAGTGAATTCCAAGTCGAAATATTGGAGGATGACTATCCACTTCGAGTATTTACCCCCCAGTAACTGACGTGACAAAATGTACGTCATTGGGTTGCAATAAGAGATCACTGTCGTAGTACGCAACAAGATGTAATGATGGTAGCGTTGGACGACGCAAACAAAAGCCAATGCCAACTTCTTGACATAAGCATATCGAGATTCCATGTCTAACAAATTGTGGCTAAGATAATAAATAACATGTTCAGTGCCATCATCATCATCCTGAATAAGAACCATGCCGATGGTGGTATCAGTAGTGGCCAGATACAACGTGTAATCGCGATGGTAATTTGGAGGATGCAACAAAGGGGTGGAAACCAGAAGAGTTTTAAGATGTTCAAAAGACGCTTGAGCTATGGCATCCCATCGAAACAAGGTGATGTGCTTCAGTAACCGCGTGAAACCTTTTTCCACCTCGGTATAATTCAGGATGAATCGTCGTAAAAAGTTTGCTTGACCCTGTAAGCTCTGCAGTTGCCGCAAAGAAGCATGGGGAGGAAGATTCAAAATGGACTCGACTTTAAGGGGATCCAAGCGGATGCCCTCCTGGGAGACAATAAACCCGAGAAGTCGGCCAGACTCTTATGTGGATTAAGTCGAATATGGTAGTGTCGACAACGGAGAAAAATTTCGCGGAGATGCGACGGGTGGTCTTGGCGTTTAGCTGAATGAGCGGGAAGGTCATCCAGGTAAGGCTGCACGATGTGCCGAATATCATGAAAGACATAAGACATTGTGCATTGGAAAGTGGCGCTGGAATTCTTGAGACCAAAAGGGAGCTTTTTATAAGCGAAAGTACCCCATGGACAGATAAAGGCCGTCTTGTGTTGATCGGCTGGCGTGATATTAATCTGGTTATATCCAGAAAAGACATCCATAAATGAATATATCTCACTCCCAGCACACGCATCAATGAGCTGGTCAATGAAGGGTGTGGGGTATTTATCTTTTGGGCAGGCTTGATTAATATCATGATAATCGACACAGACTCGGATAGTACCCTGCTTTTTATCCATAGGGACGATGTTAGAGACCCAATCTGTGAGTGGGATGGGGTAAATGAAGCCATCTTTAAGAAGCTTTTCGACTTCCGCTTTGATTGCTGCAGCCTTTTGGGGGTGCACAGGGCGTAAACGCTGACGAATAGGTTTAGCTCCTAGATACGTAGGTATCTCATGCACTACAATGCTGGGATCAATGCCGGGCATCTCTTCATAAGACCAGGCAAAGACATCACGAAACTCGCGAAAAAGAGCTATATAGATTTGAATTTCCTCAGGAGTGCAAGTGACTCCTATGTCTATGTGCTCAACAATCCCTGGTTTGACAGAGATGTCGATAGGTTGAGTCTGTGTAATGCTCCCCAAATTCCCTTCAGAAGACACTTGATATACTTGAATGGGCATCTGAAGGGGTTGTGAAGGGAGACAAGGAGCAAACCGCTCGAGACAAGCCAACGTTTCCCGAAGGGTAGGGAGAAATGAGGAATGGTGATGAAGATTGAACCATAGAGGTTCCTCGAGAGACATGGTCTCTATGATGGCTTCGTTGGAAGGAAATATTTCCTTTAACGGATTCGAGGAGTTTCATTCTCCAAGCCAAGGGGAATAGTCGTATGAGTCAAGAGCTCCGCTTAAAGAAGCAGATTCAACAGGAGGAGCCGATATAGCAGCAATTTAAATGTAGTTGAGCTCAGCAGGACTTAACGACATCTCCTCACCCCACGAATCTATCTGGTCAATGGGGGGAAGGACCCAAGGATCAGAACAAACCGAAATCATACCGAGAGAGGCGAGGTTTGGAGGTGGGAGTGAAAAGACACCCATGAGGGAGGGATCTTTGAAGAGCCTAGCTCCCACACTCTCGAAGGGGATGGAGGTATGCTCCACAAAAGGCACATTTCCTTCGGAAGAAGAAGCGAAGAAGGAGAGCTGGTCTACCGTGACAATTTTCCCCTGATGAGGGAAACAAATGACACAAAAGAGGGACGAAGCCATGGCACACATGGCATATGTCCAGATCCAGCCCAAAAGGAGGTTGTAAGTAAGATTTGCATCAATGACCTCAAATTCCACTTCAACGGTCTTTCCTTCCAAAGTAATTGGCAATCGTTGAAGGATACCATAGGGGCGAGACTCTCTCCCATCAAAGGCTTCCAGTGTCGTGGGAGACTAGCTCAATGTCGAAGACCCGATCGCTTTCCAATAGGCAACAAACAAGATGCAGGTTGACGCACCTTCATCAATAATCGTACGATGAATCGTTTTCAAATTGATGATGACTTGAATGAGGAAGGCGATCTGATGAGGCTGTCTTGGGACATGGCTCTCGAGATCAAAGGTGATCAAATCCGAATTGACTGGGTCGATGCCACCGATGGCCGATAGCAGGGACTTCCTCTAAGGGGGGCAGCTCTAGAGAACTTCTAAAGTGGACATAGCGGACGGAGCCTGAGCTAAGTCCTCAACTATGCTATAGTGCTGGGCAACACGAGCATTTGGGTTGTAAGATGATCTCCGGAGTACTCCTTTCGGAGGGGGTCGGATGGCGTCTTAGTACTAGGTCTCTCAATGTGGAGCATAACAGAACTGGACGGAGGAGTGCTTGAGGGGACCTCAAGCTCCTTCCTGGTGGATGACAGATATTCCTTTGTTTGAGTCGTTACATGAACGGGAATGGTTCCAGCCATGAACACTTGGGAACCAAAGGGAGAAGAAGACGAGGAGGGATCGGCCAACATTTGAGTTTGTTGTGAGGGGAAAGGTTCTTTCAGAACCGCAGGAATCCCAGGAGCACCGTTCAATAAACGACTAACTTCAGACTGCCTTCGGCAGTCTTTGGTATAGTGATCCTCATCACAGATAAGACAAGGATACTTTGGTTTACGTTTGGCTCCTTCCTCGAGTGGAGGTTTGGAGGAGTCCTGTTTGGGTTGCTCAGATTTATTATTTGCTTTCCCCTTTTTCTTTCCTTTCGAGGCCTTGTCCACCATGGTGGACTGGACGGTGTTGACCTCATAAGTACTTCCAAAATTATATCCACCCTGAGAAGTGTTTTCGTTTGAAGCATTCGATTTTTGCTTCCCAGGGTTCGAGGATGATTTATTCGACGGCGGATTTACAGAGCCAATAAGACCATCAACAGATGGCTTTGGCGGAGCTTTGGATGTACCGTGTCTTGGGGCATCAGGCAAATATTCATATAAAGTACCTGACTGAGAATAAACTAAGTCGAGGTACTGAGAACGTGCGATAGCTTGCTCTTCAGTTACACAAGCTCCCATAGCAATGTCCCGTGTGATCTTAGGGACAAAGGAGGTCGTGAACCAATCGGTTAGAAGTTGATCAGGAATCCAGAACTTGATCAATTAACGACGCCGTCTCCATTCATGTATATGATCAGAGATGTGTGTGTCCGTGTCCTGTTTGAGAGATGTGAGGAGATGTGTTCCTGTCTCATACCGAATGGGTAACTGAAAATGATTTAGGAATGCCATTGCCAATGAATTGAAACCTTGAAAAGACGCACGGGTCAACTCAATGTACCATAGCAGCCGAGCCGGTGAGAGTCCTTTGGAACAGGCGGAGCCAGATTGAATCTTCAAGCCATGAATTTAATGAACACCAAAGGTGGTAAGTCATAACATGGGCTTGAGGATCCTCTCCAGCTTTGCCATCAAATTTGGGACAATCGCCGGGTATCTTGGTTGGAACCGGTGGCCAGAATGGATTATGCAAGATAGGATCATTAGTCAATTTAGATACATCTGGCAGTTCCAACATCGCTAAGAATGGTAGCTGAGGATTGAAGGACATCTGTGGCTGTGGATACGAGGTAGTACCAGAGTTCCAACCAGATGCTGGTTGCCCCCATTGATTTTGTCCGGATGGACCAGGCCCAAAAGGGTTTTGTCTGTAGGGACTCTTTCCATAGGGGTTATATCCATAACCGACCGGTTGACCCTGGATTTTCCCCCCAGTGCCCCATTGATTACCAAACTGACCTGCAGGAGCAACATACTGTTGCTGGTAATTTTGATAAGGAGAAACCTGCATCTGTTGATAATTTTGATACAGGGCAAACTAAGCTTTCCCCTGGGGTTGCTGGTATCCATACGGTTGCTGGGCTCCATACTGAGCCTAGGGACCAAGCTGTGCTTGGTAAGAAGGTTGGGATTGAAACCCACCTTACATCTGGAGACCAGTTTGAGTCTGGGGCTGAAAACCAGGTTGAGCTTGAGAAGCAATGACCATCTGCATGCCCGGTTGAGAAGGCCCAGAAAGATGTCCTTGAGAAGATTGAGTTTGGGCCACCTGGCCGAAAGGTTTCCTTGGTTGAGTTTGGGATTGTCCTACTTGCCCAGAAGGTTGAGCTTGCTAGGTGTTAGGTTGTCCTTGTACAACTGAGGGTTGTCCTTGCGAACCAGACGGTTGAGCGGACTGAACGGTTGGTTGACCTTGGGGTTGACCAACTTGTCCAGATGGTTGACTAGGCTGAGCAATGGGCTGGCCTTGCTGCATGTAAGGCTGACCACCCTGCCCAGAAGGGTACCCTTGCTGGATTCCAGGTTGTCCTTGTTGTGCATAAGGTTGTCCTGGATTCCCGTAGGGTTGACCGGAAGGGTATCCCTGTTGGACTCCAGGTTGTCCTTGTTGAGCATAAGGTTGTCCCGGGTTTCCAAAGGGTTTCCCAAGATAGGTGAAAGATGGACCACCATAGGCCGAAGGTTGTCCTCGGGAGGGTTGTCCTTGTGGGCCTCCAGGTTTCCCTAGATAGGTTTGGCCATAATACTGCTACCCATAATTAGACTGCGTGTAGGATGGCTGACCTTGATACGATGGTCCTTGGTATGGTTGTCCTTGATCCAGATGGATTTGGCCACCACCATAACTAGTGGTACCCCAAGCGACATTCAACAGGACTGAAACCTCGACGGCAGGCTCAGCTGGCAAGGAAGTATACAAATAATGACCTATAGGGTCATAGTAAGGGCCTTGCACGCCCGGATTCTGGACAACATGAAAATATTGAGAATATGCCTCCCCTGCTGGAATGGCACCAGAAGAAGGTGGGGCACTAATTGCAGGATGAACAACTCTAGGTGTATGTGTTGATTGGCCACTGTGTACTGGACCGCGGGACGGACCAGCAACACTAGTTACGATCAAAGATGCCATAACGGCACTAGCAACCGGAGTTGAAGATGCGACACAAACGGTCGGCATGGTCGGAACTGACGTGACAATGGTATTGTGAACTTGTGAAAAAAATATCCTGTAGTGGGAATGATGTTATGATCCCACATGGTACCTAAAGAGGAGTTCCTAGAGCCCATGGCATCCCTCAAAGCCCTATAGCGTAAGGGCACTGTAACACCGATAGGGGTGACAGTGAAAGCCGTAGGTATGACCAGGGATGTGGCCGGGATAGGAGTCTCGATACTTGACAAAACATGTGTTTCACTCGCTACAGGATATGTGTCCTCCATATCAGAGGAAGCCATCGGGATCGAAACACCAGTAGGAGTAGAGGGAAAATCCTCTTCGTAAGGTTCCCAAATAGGGTTCCAAAATAGATCGTGAAGATCGTCTTCTGGGGTGCGAGAGTTCAACAGTTGGACACTTGGAATAACAGGAAAAGTGTCACCACAAACCGGTGTCTCAGGAGCAGCAGAAGAAGGAGACCCTTGGTCACTAGGGACGGGAGATGGGATCGATGGATCCGCCAGGATGATCAAATTCAAAAAATCCTAGGCAAGCTAACAAGAAAAGACCCTACCCAAAACTAACGCAAACAAGATCTAACAAGGTAAGTGTGAACGTGGCCGAATAAATTTTAAGACATCAGGACATAACTTGACCTTTTCATTTTTAAAGAGTCAAGAAAAGGACAAAAATATGACTCTAGTCGCCTTCAAATGTTTAGTGAGCCCGAAGTGACAAATTCTTAGGTGAGCCTTTTCTTTTAGGGAATCCGAAAAGGATCAAAAAATGACTACTCTGGAGAACTAGGCAAGGGGTTTACCAGACAATCCGTAAAACTGCATATACACCTTAGCAATCATATGAAAACCAAGGACTTTCCATACAACAGTCAATCTTCCTGAATGCTATGTTCGGTGCGTTATGGGCTGTAAGGTGGCAGACATGGCTTCCTGTGGATTAAGGATGATAACCTAGTGGAGTCTCCCCATATACTCGACGGCACGTGGGAGCACAAGTCCGTACTAGACCACAGTTGAGTCACAAAAGGAGGAATCACCCAACCTTGAGTGGAAACAAAAGTGACTAGGTTTAACGACGCCGAAGCACGTCTTTAGCCTAGACCTCTAAAATGCGAGCGTTATTTTTCAATGCATTGTTAGATTCATTCAGTTTATTTTAAAGTTGATCTTGTGTTAGGTTTCGGTTTTCAGGTCCTACCATATGTAATCTCTCAAAATTCCCTAAATGCAATCTATATGCCAAAACATGTAATTTCATTCGATGAATGCTAGTTACGATAGAGTTGAAGGGATTTCATGGAAATGAAACGATCACAAAACAACAAAAAGTTTCCCTAATGCAGTTAATGCAAATTAACAAACTTTTCTTTAAGATCACTTAATCACTAATCGAAATGAAAAGTTCTAATTTTCATTAACTAATTCAAAGCAAAAGAGATTTTTCTTTTTGATGATGGCAAAATGCACTAAACAACTTTGAGAAATAACACAAACAAATTCTATTCAATACAAGCACATTCAGTTCCTCAAATCATAGATAAAACATCCAAAGAACAAGAAAGATCCCAAAGACAACAATGAGCCGTGTGATCTAGGCTCAAAATGAGACGAAGCGGAATTCAAGTGAAGATAAAGCAAATCACTCAAATAACGCAACAAAACGATTCACAACTACCAAACAAGTGTAAGGGAGTGAATAAAGAGTTGACTGGACCACAAAAGATCAAAACACCTGAGGAAGGCTCGACACACAAAGCCACTAGATGCCCTAGGGCTAGAAATGTGAAATCGATAGAAAAAAGCAAACACCCAAAGGGTAACGATCAAAGCCAGTCAAATCACACTCCAACACACTCAAGTAGTCTGAAAAAGGTACCTAGGACAAAACCCAAGCTCAAAAAGTTCACAGCCAAGCAAACTTCAAAAGTTTCCAGGCCTGGCGCGACTGTCAGGCTGCAACAAGCGCCTTTCAAGAATTGGTGCGAGTTGTTAATGTGCAACTTGCACCAACTGGCATGACTGTAACGCTATGAAGAAGCACCAGCCAAGTTTGCTTTGGAAAAATAAAAACAAAAGAGCCAAGGTCAAATCAGCAATACCTAAATACACCAAGAAGTAAGAAGCAACACAGGCATTCAACCTAGAAAGCTAATAAAGTAGGAGAAACCAAGGAAATAACCAAGAAACAAGGCAAGTTCCAAGCCGTTCAATTCGTAAACCAAACTAGAGATGGACTGAAGTGGCATTGATCTACTTTGCTAATGTAGAGCAATAGCGTTTCGAAGGCTATCTGGCCAAACTTCAGGCTCCGTCTAAAGTTTACAAATCAAACAACAAGACAAAACAAACAACAAGGCAAAAAGCCAACTCCCCAGCGGAGTCGCCAAATTATTGTGTAGGTAAATCCCCTCTATGGACAGAGGCGATCCCACTAGCCTAAATGGGGTCTAGCAACAATCAAAAAATGATAACACGCAGGTTCCTATTGCAAAGTAAAGGCTTATGATGAGGGCCTACCTCGAATCCAACGCTAGTATTTGTAGAAGAGTCGTCGCTCCCGTTCTTTCGCTCCAGCTGGTCACAATCCCCACGATCCTCATGAACGGACACCTGCACATGCAAAGAACAACACACATACAAGCATAAAATCCAAGAAATGCAACTATATATCAGTCAGAAAGGATATAACTAAAACATCATTATAAAGACAATAAGAGTGGAACCATAATGATAGTCGTCTATTATTATTGATAAACAAAGAAGAATACAACCAAGTTCTGACGTCAAATCCTCCTTTGGCTAGGTGATCAGAAACACATGCCTTCCAAAGCTTGTTGGGAATGGGGAACAAGCCTCTCTCTCCTTGGTTACTTGGAAAAAGATCTCCTCCTTAAAGATATAGCCTTATGGGGATGAACAAGGCCTCTTCTAGCATGAGCTTAGCAATTCTCAGACTTTGGGACTTAGAATTTGGAGCTTGAAGAGTAGAATTACTAACTAGCTTGTCAAAGGAAAAAGGACAAGCTTATATAGAGAGAGGAGAAGGAGATAGGATCATCCACAAGATTCATGGGATTTTCCTTATCATTAGGAAGCTTCCATGAGGGGTGGAGAACTACTTCCCTTCTATGGAGATTCGAAGCCCAACTGAACTAACTCAAACTGGAATCAGTTCATGAATAGGTTAGGAAGAACCTTCACAAGTTGGTTTGTTAAAAAGTTTACCTAACTGGGTTGGCGCTAGTGCGACTTTGAGACAGAGCGCCAGCTGGCGCACCCTCTTTGGCGCAGAAGGTGTCTTCAGGGCATATGAAGTACATACTCAAGGGGATACAATGCAGGTGTTTTCAGGTTATGTCGCTTGTCAAAGGTCCCAGAATAAGCCCTCCAATGTGCGGGGGAAGGGGTAATAGGGACGGTGACAAATTACTGTGTAACAGTATGGGCCATAGTAATAAATAAAGTGGTTAGTCTGTATCATGTAAGGGACCACAAGTAGTTAGCAATAATGTAATAAGCCTATTGTATTAGATAGATGGTATTGAGGAAACCATGGTAATGACCCATGGTATTGTATGTATGAGGCCTATATAATGGCTAGAGACTCCCCATTGAGATATCTGAAGGATTATTGTATTGTCAAGCATATGGCCTGTGGAGTGTTCTCCTTCATTAAGGAGTGAATGTATGGTGTTACCCTACCTTAAGGGTTTTGATTAATAAAGTGAAGCATTTCTATATTCAGATCTTGTTATTTTTGGGTATATTTCTATTATCAATATTTATAGGTCAGATCTATAATAGATCCATAGTAGGGAACTGCGAATAATATGGTGTCCTCCAAGTGATCAGCACAATAAAGAACAACAACCACACGTAGTGAATTCTTTTCCTTCCTCCCGCACTTCATAGAAATCATCCAAAAATTCCTGGCACAGGTACTTCACCAATTGAATTGAACCCCCTTGCTACACTGCACAGCCAAGGATACCACTAGTGTTGGAACTTCATCAGCATCATAGTTTCTCATGATTTTTCCTGCCAAAATAAGTGCAACAAACCGCACAACTTCATCTGATATGGAACTGATGGCATATCTCTATGACTTCTTGACCATCCAAAAGTCACTTTTCATTTGATCTACGATATTTTTCTCCTGTGACTTCCCCACAAAAGCATCTGCATGATTCACACCTTGATATGGCAGCATTGTGATTCTTCGTATCAGTGTGTTGTCAATTGGGATGGGCCCTCCTAGCGAGAGACACCCATCATAGACTATTGCCAACAACTGGCGCACATAAATAGTGCTAGTAATGCTTCGGCTAAAATATGGGACATACATCATATTGAGAAACCCTGCACACTCAATATTGGTGGCCTATTTCAGTGGTTCAAGTCTTATAAGGCCTGCCTCCTCATAGTATATCATGTTCAAGTACTTGTTGGGTTCTAGCTCTGGAAATTTCTCATGGTCACCCAAATCCCAATCTTCCATCCTTAGACATGGTACCTAGGCCAACAATTCGCCCTCAATGGGTACTCCCTCCGGCAACAATGGCATGAATACCTTGATTTTACAGAGTCAGGATCCTTAGTTACTTTGGAGGTAGGCAACCATGGTGGAATATACGATGGCAACCGAGAAATTGGCATCGCGACTTCTACGCTTATATCCTCAACCCCCACATTCATATCTTCTTCGTCCAAGTCCTAAGGCTCCATAGGCTACTTATTTTTATCCATTCTGCCCTTCTTCCTTTGCTCAGTCGAAACCTTTCATGAATATTGTCAATCCAAGGCTTTTTGCGGATTTTTCTGCTTTTTCTCCCCTACTACAGAGTCAGTAGGCTTTGGCCTTGGTGACCTAGGTGTTGTAGCAGGGACAGGTGGTGTTTTAATCATGATGTCTCCTAACCCTCTCTTCAAGAAATCTTTTTCAACTTCCTCCCAAATCGGGGAACCAAACATGCAACAACACACTCGACTCCTTAAGTGCAAAAACAGAGAAAATTCTCAAGAAGCGAAGTGTCCAAATGTGGAGTGGGGTGCGATAGTTATAACCCATTTAAAATTCAAATTGTTTGTTCCCCTTTAGATATTCTGTTGGGCATGGGATCCCCCAAGGGAATTTTTGGGGCTTAAAGCCTAGATTTTGGCTTAAAAGTGTAAATCCAATGTAAAGACTCTACATTTTTTGGGCACGAAGCATGAAGTTGTAAATGAGTCATAGGGTTGTCCACCCTCAATTTTGTAATGTAATTTCGGCTTTAGAGATCTACCCATTGGTTCGTGGACCATGGGATTTTATAAATAGAGCGAGGCTCTAAGTTGTAAATAGAAGAGAATTGAAGAGGGATCATGGAATAGAAGTGATCCAGATTTAAACAAGAACGCAACAAAATACAGATATAACTATATACACAAAGATGCAACATAAATAATACTTCATTTCACTAATGGAAAATACTGAAATATGCTTACAACCGGAAATAGAAATAAACCAGCTAGGGCGATGGTAGCTTATCTCTGAGAAGAGATGTGGTGGCTACATGCCTCTGAACTATTCTAAGCTGTGTTACAATGAGGCTCGAGGGCCTATTTATTATTTAGAAATAATGGAAAACCCTTCACATTCCAAAACCTAACCCTAGAAGATGAAACGCCAAATTGTGGGCCCCGTTTTGGGTAAGTTGGTACATCAACTTCCCTAGGTCGCAAATTGGTCATATTATCTTCGTTTGACGCACTTGATAGCCCGTTGGAAAGGTCTCTCTGAGGACTATGACGGAAAAGATGATTTTTTGGCAAAAAATTCATTGGCTGTAGATTTCCAAAAAAACGTCGTTTAGGGCCTCAAAACGGCTCCGGAAGTTTAGGACCCGAAAAACTGCTAAAAATAGTAAACTGTGTTATAATTAAGAAAACTGAAAAACTGAAAGAGATAGTTATGGGGGTCCAAATGGGATAGGTGGGTGGCCACCAACATCCACCTGGATCATTCCTCCCCCCTTAGGAAGCAATGGTCCCCATTGCGTTGAGTTCCTCCCTGAGATGAGGAAGCTTCTGTTGGGCTAGGTCTCTAGTGAGCTGTTCTGCAATCTCTAATGTGTCCAAAAATGGTGGGAAGCATGGTAGGCGACGGTCCACATTGAACACTCGGTTCAAGCGAAGGAATGGAGGAATTCTATGCTTCAAAGCATTGTTGCCCGTAGCCTTGGTACTCGTGTAAGGACCATGTTGGAGTGGTCTGCGTTTTTGATGGGTTCTGGTAAGGCGTTCTCTCTGCAGATGCAACCAAACTTTGTTGCCCACCTAAAACTTGTGTGGTACCCCTATGGGTGAGGAGGAGTTGTTCCTGTGTTCTGTCATGACTGTATCCCTTTGCTGCTGCTGCTGCATGGAGGAACCCTTTGCGGGGGTCATGGATGTAGCAACGACCTTCCCCTTTGGGAGCGAACCAGATAGAAAATGAATTTCCTAGTCTGGGAGATGGGCTTGCTGCCTTTCTTAGCAGTGATCAAAGAGGTGGCAGTAGGTGGAGCTACCTCTGGTATCCGGTATAATGAATTATTCAAACAAATAATGACAGCACGAGGCCTTGACTCATACACAGCATGTCGCCTCCACAAGTATGGCTGGCCTAATAGTACATCACAAATATCTAGAGGTGTAACATAACACAATACCTCGTATGCGAAGGGCTTGATGCTGTAGGGAAGGCAGCACTGTTGGTGAACTTTGAGATCTTGTCCTTCATGAAGCCACTCGATACTATACGGCTGCGGGTGTGGTGTAGTTGGTAGGCCCAACTGCTTCACGACCTCTACTGAAACGAGGTTCTTCTGGCTCCCACTGTCAACAATGAATTGTAGTGGTGAACCCTTCACCCACATTTGTGAGTGGAAAAGGCGCTCCCCCTCCTCTGGGTCTTCTGGCTCATTCTTCTGGATATTGGAAGTGGCAACAGTGGCGTTGGGCTCTGCATCAATGATCTGCTTCCCTTTACCATTCCCCTTGTCGGGCTCTGGCTCAGGGTCAGAACATGCATGTGATTCGGAAGCCTTCAACTCGGCCACCAGTGCCTACTTGGTCCAACACTCACTTGTGTTATGAGTGGGACTCTTATGGAACTCACACCACTTTCCCGTGTCCTTCTTTGGCTTCGTGGTGTTGTTCTTTTCTTGCAGCTTCGACAGGTTGTCTTGGGTCATCCCGCCTTGACTTTGTCCTTTGGGCTTCGGATTTGCAGATCCAAAGTCTCGCTTCTTTTGTTTGAACTTTTGCTCAATTTTGATAGTGTATTGGTATGTTGTGCCGAGTGAGGATATGTTCAAGAACTCCATCTCTTCCTGGATGTATCTGTGTAGGCAACCGTGGTATTTGAGTACTAGATGTAACTTAGAATCTTTGATACCCAACTGTGTGCGAAGGGTATGAAAAATGTTTGTGAAATCCAACACATCTTGGTCTCATCCCTGTCGCAGTGTGGTCCATTTGATGTATTTGTAATCATAGCTTTTGACAGGGTAGTACTGCTCCTTGATGGCATCCCAGAAGTCATTCCAAGTGGGTGCAGCTGAAAACAGTGAGCCTGTACTTTCATCCTTCTATTCACAGTAAGTTTCCCACCAGTCCTTGACGTGGGGGGTTGCTTTGAGAAGAGCGAAAACAATCTTTTCGTGACTTGAAAATTCATAAATAGAAAAATACCCATCTAGCAGATTTAACCATTTATCTATGGCATCTGTGTCTATTTGACCCTCGAAGATGGGGATTTCAAAAGTAACTTGTACCTTAAAGGGTGTGGCATTTCCAGAGTAGCTTTTGGAAGCCGATGTGTCGCCTCTGGGTAGCCGCTGAAGGATCTGCGCAAATCTATCCATCATCGCGTTCCTTTGCCGCTCGAGTGCTTCTTCGAGCAAGATTTTGATAGGATCTCCTGCCCCCTCATCTTTCTTCTCATCCACCATGGGAGGCCGTCGGCATTTTCGAGGCTGGTCTTGCAAAGGTTCGACCAGTTCAAGCCCTAACTCCTTATATCCTGACCTCGTTGGGGACATGCAAAGAAAAACCGAGAAAAAGCAGACCGCTCTGATACCACTGATCTAGATTTAAATAGGAGCGCAATAGATTACAGAGATAACCATAAATAAAGAGATGCAACGGAAATAATACTTCATTTCATTAATGGAAAATACCGAAATATGCTTACAACCAGAAATGGAATAAACCAGCTAGGGCGATGGTAGCTTATCTCTGAGAAGAGATTTGGTTGCTACATCCCTCTGAACTGTTCCGAACTGTGTTACAATGAGGCTCGAAGGCCTATTTATTGTTGAGAAACAATGAAAAACCCTTAACATTCCAAAACCTAACC
>APFE030091136.1:51971-63308 GCA_000404065.3 Pinus taeda
AGAGTTTACACCCGAACAACCAAACACTCTTGCAATGAGCTATTTATAAGCTCTATGTCCTAACTACCTCTAATTATGGATCACTTATTAAATAACAAGCGTCCATTTACAATAAATGCTATAAAAACCAACTAGCTAACAAATCTTCTAAAATAGAGCCTAAGATACGACACATTTGGAGAGTCATATCTAGTTACAACAATATGCTAATTCTAAAGGTCTCAATAATTAATAATTATTTTATTCTGATTTTATAACCTATGATAAATTGTATTTTTGGATCACCTAATAGATAAAATAAACGAGATGTGGGAAAAATTCAATGGAAAAGAGGGATTTTACAAATCGGGAAAGGGTAGTTTCTTAGAAGAGAGAGGAAGGTAATTCATTGGGGAATTTAGATAAGAACTAGTGGGAAATTTCGAAATGGGAAATAGAAGAAGATTTTTACCTTGAAATTTGCCTACACTCGTGCAAGAAAAATAACTGCAACGGGAAGTAAGCACTTACTTGGATAAAAATGTCCATGCTAGTTACCCCAAACTTGGGTAAGGGCTTGGTTTCATGAACTTGCTTCTTCTTGGTGGCAGCCATCATATCTAAAAATCAAGTAACATTCCCTTTTTATGAAAATTTTGATCTTCCTACCAGCATGCTGGTTTTCATGTTGATCCTTCTATAATTATGTTAGTCAATTGATTTTCACAATTACATGAAAAAAAATTATTTTTATACTTTTTATTGTTCTTTGATTATTTTGTTTAAATAAGAACAAGAAGGAATCAATTCTTCAACAGATCGGTGCTATCACCTACCAACTCCTTTTCAAATGGTTTTTGGACGTGCTGCATAAAATCTCCTTTAGTAAGGGGCTGAAAATATACCTTCAATCTATGCGCATTTACCAAGAACATAAAATTCCATCCATCAATAGTTTTGATTTCTACTGCTCCATTTTCAAAAACTTTGACCACCTCATAGGGTCCCATCCGGTGGGTATGGAATTTTCCTTTAAAATGTTTGAATCTTGAATCTTAAAGGAGCACCCAATCACCTGGTTGGAATTTCTTTTTCTGAATAGACTTGTCATTCCACTTCTTGCGTTGCTTTTGAACCAAGATATTCTGTTGAACAACATCCCTTCAGATTTCATCTAACTCGTTCAATTGTACAAGGCACTACTGTTGTGCCTCATAGAGATCTAGCCCTAATTGGACTGCAATCCTGAAAGTCTTGATCTGGAGTTTTGGCAAGAGTACTTGTTTCCCATACACCAACTCATATGGTGTGTGTCTTGTGTTGTTTCTCCAAGTTGTCCGATAGGCCCACAATGCTTATGGTAATTTTCCAGCCCAATCCTTTATGTTCATATCTACTGTCTTTGTGAAGATAGACTCAATCAACTTGTTTGTGGATTCTACCTGGCCATTTTCTTGCGGGTGATATGGTGTGGATTTCCTGTGTCAGATTTTGTACTGCTCCATTACACCCTGTACTAGATTAGAAATAAACTGTGATCCATTGTCAGAAACAAATTCTCTAGGTACACCAAATCTAGTAAATATTTCAGTAAAAAGAAAATCAACAACAACTCTCTCAGTAGCAAAAGAAATGGCTTTAGCTTCTACCCATTTTGTAACAAAATTTGTACAAACCAAGATATGCTTTTTATTTGATGGTCAGGGATTTATTGGTCCTATGAAATCAATAGCCCATTTTTCAAAAGACTCAATCATAAATTGAGGACATAAAGGCATATCATTGGTTTGGTTAGGCTGGCCAATTTGCTGACAACTATCGCACCACTTGACATATTGTTTTGCATCCTTGAACAAGGAAGGCAAAAAATAGCCAACTTGTAACTCTTTGTATGCAGTTCGCTTAGTGGCAATGTGACCTCCACACAATTCATCGTGGGCATATTTTAAGATATCAAACACCTCTTCCTCTCTTACACATCTACGGATAATGATATCTGCTCCAGTGTAAAATAGGTCTCCTTGGATCCAGGAATATGCAACACTTTTCTGAATGATATTCCGCTTTTCACGAGTGGATAAGTGAGGTGGTAATTTTCCAGTGACTAAATAGTTAGCTATGTCAACAAACCATGGATATTTTGTTGACACCACAAAAATATGTTCGTCAGGAAAATCATCACTAATAGTAATTGTGTCACCAGGATTATTTAATCTTGAAAGATAATCTGCTACTACATTTGATTTCCCTGGTCTATCAACAATAGTAATATTAAATTCCTGTAATAATAGAAACCACCTACTTACCCTACCACTATTTAATGGTTTATTCATCAAATATCTTATAGTGGAATGATCAGTATGTACAAAAACTTCATATCCTATAATATAATGTCTGAATTTATTAATAGAAAAAATCAGAGCTAAAAAATCTTTCTCAGTAACAGTATAATTGAGTTCAGCGGGTGACAAGTTTTTACTAATGAAATAAATAGCATAAGATTGTTTGTCTTCTTCCTATCCTAAAGTTGTACCAATAGCAGTATTTGAGGCATCAAAGAAAATATGGAATGGCAGGGACTTGTTTGGTCCTCTCAAAACTGGTGCCTAAACTAATTTTTCCTTCAATGTCTCAAAGGACTGTTGGCAAGTTGTAGACCAAGAAAACTCACTATCTTTAGCCAAAAGTCAAAAAACGGGGGTATCTATCCTTGAGAAATTCTCAATGAATCTCCTATAGTATCCTGCATGTCCTAGAAAACCTCTCACTTCCCTTTGAGTTTTGGGTATAGGAAGACTCAAAATGACTTCTATCTTTGCAGGGTCAACCTGGATACCTTTGTCAGAAATAATATGGCCAAGAACTACTCCCACCTTGCGCATTAATCTTCATTTATTGTCACTCAAGGCGAGATGAGCTTCTTGGCAATGAAGAAGCACTTTTTCTAGATTCTTGAGGGCTTCCTGAAATGAATCACCAAACACAAAGAAATCATCCATATAGATTTCTACGCATTCAAGGTCAGCAAAAATAGTCAAGACTACACTTTGAAAGGTAGTTGGGGCATTACATAGCCCAAAGGGAAGCACTCGGTAAGCAAATTTACCCCATGGACATGTAAAAGTGGTTTTTTCTTAATCCTCGAGTGCTCTTTGTATCTGGTTATATCCGCTAATTCCATCTAGAAAAGAAAAGTACTTCTTACCAGCAAGGGTATCGAGTACCTGATCGATGAAAGGAAGAGGGAAGTAATCTTTGAGAGTGGCTTCATTTAATTCTTTGTAATCAATAAAAATGTGCCATCTCCCATCTTTCTTCGGGACTAACACTAATGGAGAGACCCACTGGCTATCAAAAAATGGGATAGGTAAAATCAACATCTAAGAGTTTTTGCAGTTCTTCCTTTACAAAATCTCTTAGAGTTGGGTTCATTCAACTTTGGGGTTGTCGGACAGGTTGGGCTCCATCCTGAATATAGATATGGTGTGTACAATTTTTAGGAGGGATGTCTTTCATATCTTCATAGCCCCATGCAAAGGCATCGAGATGGTTTCGCAACAAATTCACAAGCTACTCTCATTGAGAAGGGTCCAAGTCTCAACTGATATAAAAGGATTTAACTGGACTAATCTTGACAAGAGTAGTGTTAGGCTCAAGAGTACACAAAGGCATTGATAGATATGGTGATGATGGAGGTAGAGAGTCATATCCTTCCTGAAAATCTAGACTAAAAATATGACTCAATGACTCAAAATTAGGCATGGTGTCTAGATTGTTTAGGAAGTCTTGAATCTCACCCTCATGTGAGGACTCAACATTCTGATGTATCAAGGAAACAGGCTGGGTCTCCTCATCACTACTATAGTCTGACTTTAAATTGTCTTGAAGCTCCTGAATAGATCTAGCAGGTGGATATAAGGTAACTTTCTTTCTAGAATCTCCATGGGAAATATACATATCACCAGAACGACATCCAATATAAGCATCAGCCGTAGCAAGCCATGGTCATCCCAAGATCAAGGGATGCCCTCCCACAGGATTCTTTGGCTGAAGCACAATGAAATCTATGGGATGTTCCCAAGAATCTAAGGAAACAACCACGTCATCCAATACTCCTTCTGGCTTGATTTTAGATCTATCTTCCAGCTCAAGCACAATGGGAGTAGGACGAATATGGACCAATCCAAGTTGATCCATGGTTTTATTGGTCATGACATTAATGGTTGCCCCTAGGTCTATAAGTACATTTGGTGACAAGGACATCACTTATCTGAACAAAGACAACAAGGTTTCCGGTGTCGGTATATTTTTCCATGTTCATACATTCCGTTATCAACTCTGCTGCTCTACCAACAAATTGAATGGTTTGGGGTTCCAATATTCTCCTTCCTGGCTTCTTGAGGTAGAGTTCCCTAATGATTTTTGTACAGATGGGGATCTTTTTTATGGCTTGGAGCAAGTATACCTTTATGAAAATGTTCCTAAGCTCAGAAGCCATGCTAGACTCATGAATGGTGCCTTTCTTCTCCACAACTAACCTCTCTGGATAGTGAGGCCAGTTGGAGGAAGATGACGAGGGCTCAAAATGTATAGGGATAGGTTGAATGGTGTCATCTTTCCCAGAATGGTCAGGAGTTTCCTCCTCTCCTTTCTCATCGATAATCACCATGGGCTGCTTTTTATTTTCTGAAGTTACTACTTTCCCTTATCTCAATTGAAGATCATTGACTCCAACTGGCATGGTTTGAAATCTAGATGAAGAAAGCGAGGTCATATAATGGATCATTTGTACCACTTTATTATTGAGGTTGGGTAAAGGTTGAGTAGGAAACTAAGGAGGTCAAAACGGTGGAGGTAAATGTAATGGTAGAATAGGTTGAATCAGTTGAGGTAATGATGGTTGAGGCATTGGGTAAGGTGCATATGTAGGAGGATATGACTGCATCAGTGCATGATAGGAATTATGTGAATGATGTGAATGGTTTGGCCCTCTCCATCCTTGTTTCCAAGATTGGCAGGGTTGCCCATATTGATATTGATTCCCATGTTGCCAACATTGAGAGTGACCAATGTTAAGATAGGAATATGAGTGTGCATTATAACCAAAAAAATGTGGTGGAGGTTCAGGAACCATACTTGCACTTACATGAGGCCAATTTCTTTGTGCTCCAATTGCATGCAATGATTCAACTTCAGGTTGTCTCCCTTCAAATACAACTTTCAGCCTAGGTATGGAGGGATATTTTTTTGTAGCATGGTTATCTACACAAATTGCACATTTATTAGTTTCTTTAATATCTAGAGGACATTCTCTTAGAGGATGCTTTCTTCTACATCTTGAACAGAAAATAGACAATGTTTCTTGATCTTCTACAAGTTTTTGTCGAAACTTCAGAGAGTCTATTTTTTTACTAACAGTATTCATTTTTCAATTTTCATATTGTCCATTTTGTTTTCTAATCCAATAATCATAGCATCAATAGATTCGGTTTTCCTGTTTTTATTCTGAATTCCTTTACCGGATCTATATTGGTTCCTTGCGAATTTCTTGCACAAGTCACAAATCTCATCAAAAGGTTTTTGAGCAATATCTCCTTGTCCTAACAGATTTAGATTATTCCTAGAATCATCAGTAAGCCCATGTAAGAACAAGGTTCTAATAGTACTTAGATCAAATTTGTGCTTTGACCTTTGGAGGATGTACATGAATCTCTCCAAATAGTCCTCTAGCATTTCATCATCATTTTGCACAATAGTAAAGAATTCATCTTGGATATCTCTAGTTTTACAATATTCCTAATATTTTGATAAAAATACTTTCTTAATTTTCTCTCAAGAATTTATAGTGTTTCCTCCTAGTCCCATGAACCAGCGGAGTGTTGCATCCTTGAGAGTTACAGGAAACAACTTTAACTTCTGGGCATCAGATAAGTAATCATCACTTCTACACAAAACATCAAACTCAAATAAAAAAGAGTTTGGATCTTCATGTACCTTACCATAGAAATGAGGAAGAACTAATGGTGAAATATTTTTCATTTTTGCTTGTATATTAGGATTCACAATAGGGAATCCGAAAGTAGACTGTTCCTCATCTACCTGATTTTCACCACTTCCTTCTGCGTGGTCTTCCATATCTGCCATTGTTGTTCCTCCACATGAACCTCTTTTAACAGGCTGAGAAGGTTGACTATGGATTCCAACAGTCCCCTTCTTCCCCTTAATGGATTCTGTCACACCTGAACTATTGCTACCAGAGCCTAGTGTTGGCATTATGATACAGGTGTTGTCCTTTATGACAAATCACTCAAAGGTATGATACAGGTGTTGTCCTTGATGGCAAATCACTCAGATGACATATCATAGTGCAGCAGGTCAAGAGCAAAGAATTAATGATCAGAGAGAGGTATATGCAGGTTAACTTTGATGAAAGTGCGTATATATGTGGGTTAGCAGAACAAAAGGCACATATGTGTATACGTGCACTTTCACACAAGAAAAGGCACGTACATGTTGGAGAACTAAGTTTTGGTCCATGGTATTTGGTCCATGGTATTTTAGTATTTGGTCTATGGTATTTGTTCCGAGGTATTGACCCCAGGTATTGGGTCCAAGGTATTGGTTCTACGTGGTTTTGGACCATGGTATTGAGGGAGGCCTAAACCTATATAAGGAGAAGATCATTAGGCCAAAAATGTAAGTGTGAAAGGATTGAATATCTGATGAAGTGTGAGATCTAGTATGCTGGTTATGGGTTTGTGATGCTTTGCTTGATCTGAATCAAGGATGCACCTATGTGGTTGACGAGGGATGATGGATTGGGATCATAAGGCTTGGAATGTATTATCATTATGTGGTTTGATCATGGATAAAATATATCTAAATTATTGACGCATGCCTTATTGTATGAATGTTATGATCTGGGTATGAATTATGTCTGGAGCAGCTGCAAAGTTATGAGTAAATAATTGCAGATCTGTAGCAGGTTGGCTTTGGTAAAAGTGTGTATATACGCTAGTTTGGTTCATCATAGTAGCGTATACATTATGAGATATGATATTTGAAGTTGCAAATGGATCTGGTTATTGTTGTAGAGTTCCGTGTCCTGCTCTGTGTTCTAGTGACTATGTTTTGTTGACAGGGTTTCAGTGTTTCAATATTGGGTGATTCAGAGATTGATGATTTAGGAGTAGATGAAGGGTGTATTGCAATGATGATTGATTTTATGCTTTAATGTTGTTGATGGGTCAAGTATGAAAATTGGATGAAACATGGCCTTCAGATTATGGTGTTGTGCTTCAGGAGTATCCAGTATGAAAATTTATGAAACGTGATCCCTGGAGGAAAAGAGAAGATCGTAGCCTTCTGTAGGTCGGTGCCTATGTACTGGTAAACATATTGGTTAGTACAAGAGCCAGGGGGTTGGAGATCCCTTCTAGCAGCAGCTGGAAAACAAGTGCAGATTGGAGCCTTCAGTAGGCTGGCGCCTACATACTAGCAAATGGATCGACTAGTACAAGAGCTAAGGGGGTTGTAGCTCCCTTCTAGGAGAAGCTGGAGAACGAGAGAAGGTTGTAGACTTCTGTAGGTAGAAGCCTGCGTACTTGTATAAGAATGCACCTACACATAAATATTGTAAAAAAGAAGTTTCTTATTAAAGGAAGATAGAGACGAATTGCAGCAGGTGGTTTTCACCCACATTGGGTTTCCACCTTACATCATGGTGTTCATGTGTGCTTCTTATGTGTGATGATCTGTTATGTTTTACTACACCTGTTAACTGTTCATATGGTTAATGAAGTTCTGATGCACTGATTAAAGATCAACATTTAATGGATTAAGTGAATCATAACTTTACTGGATATACGCTAGTTTCTTTAGACACAGTTGCGTGTACACGCAGATTCCCTTAACTAAAGTAGTGTATATGAATCTAAGTATGGAAATGAAAAATTTATTGATTTGCTAATACTGATTCACCCCACCCCCTCTCAGTATTATTTCCAACAATTCGTATCAGAGCAGGTCCTTTGGTAGAAGCTTGATCGCTTGAAGGAGATCCGTAGAACAATGGGAAAGAAAGCACGTCAGAAGAAGAAGACATCTCAAAGGAACAAGGACAACTTGCCATTAGGTGGAAGCAAATATTCAAATTCTGAATCACCTTAGATTGAAGATGAACAAGCAAATGAAGCATCAGATAAAATAATAGATCAATAATATCTATTTAGCAAAAGGGAGAGTGCCCTCAAAGAAGAAATTATCAACTTAAAAGCTCAGCTGGAATGTGCCTTCAGAGTTCATCAAATGCTGCAGGAGCTAAATGAAGAGCAAGAAAAGGAGATTATCAAGCTAAGGCAACAAGTGGAAGAAGGAAGAAAGTCTGAAGAAATTTTGAAAAAGCAATGTCTAGAAAAGGAAGAACAACATCAGGTTGAGGTAAATATCTTGAAAGGTAAATTAGAAGAAAAGGATAAACTATTACGATTTCAAGGCAGTACTAAGATTTTGGATGATATTCTTAGTAGGTTGCCTACTATTAAAATTGGTATGAATCTATTGAAGGTGAATCTAGCTCACAAGGTGAGGCAAGGAACTCTAATGAGAAATCTAAAATGCTCAACAAGGAGATGAGAGGACAACTCCATCAACAACCAAGGAAAGAAATTCCTCAAGGAAAATCTTCTGCTCCTAACTATGGAAGTGATAGACGATTATTTCCTCCAATGAATAATGTTGAATGTTATGTATATAATAATCTTGGACATGTTGCATCCAGATACAGAAGTAGATTGGTTCAAGACCATCACACAGAAATATCATCACGTTCCAGGTACTTCAAGGGATATTGTTTTTCTTGCAATATATTTGGTCACAAAGCCATTGACTGCTATAGGAGGAATGTGAAACATGTAATATGTTATGCATGTAACAAGCTTGGACATATAGAAAAGGAATGCAGGAGAAGATTTTGGGCACCATACCAAAAGGAGAAAACAACATCACAGTTGAAGATATGGAAGAAAAAGGAAGTATAGCCAGAAATGTGGCATAGCAGAATATACAGACATCACAGACTCAGAAGAAGCTAAAAGTGTGGAACAACAATGTTCTAAATCTCATATGCAGGTCTCATGAAGAAAAGTCATGTATATACATGAGTTAGATGCTGCACAGTCGCGTATATGATGTTCTGAAGAAAAGAAGTAGTACAGAAGTCTGATATGGTTCAGTCACTTATCAAGCTATGTTTGATGATGGCATGGCACAGGTTCAGGGGGGCATATGCTTCGAATAATGCATTGTTGGCATTATGGTTAGAAGTCTTTGGTGATGATGCTTATTGACACATCTTGCTACTGGTTATTGATTGGCCAAGAGAATGGATTGCAGGTTACAAGTCTAGATGCTAATGACATATGCTTATGGTGTAGATCATAGGGTGTATGATAGTTGCTGATAACTATCATGGTCTTGTTTAGGTCCTTGGTCTTTGTAAGTCGTATGATGTCTTTTGTTACCCCACTATACATGGGATGGATGATGTAATGTTTTTTTTTTTTAGTCATGTATAAACATTTGGTATATCCCCACTTGGTTGGGTGGATACGTCAAAAATGGTGTATTCCCACTTGGTCGGGAGATTGGTGTATGTATGAATCTTTAGGAAGGTCATTGGAAATATATGTATAAAGTCATGTTATGCTTTTGCAGACCTTGCATGTGCTCAGGGGGAGCATGGACGGATTGGTACATCTTGGCATATACAAAGGGGGAGCTCAATCAAATATTTCAATAGGTACTCCAGGGGAGTATGGACAACGAAATGTATATCAAGGGAGAGAATATCTTGGTCCGCCCTTTTCCCTTGATGTCAAAGGGGGAGAGTGACTTGGTGTGGTTGTTTCCATCAAGTCCAAAGGGGGAGATTGTTGGCATTATGATATAGGTTTTGTCCTTGATGGAAACTTACTCAGAGGTATGATACATGTGTTGTCCTTGATGGCAACTCACTCAGATGACAGATCATAGTGCAGCAGGTCAAGAGCAAAGAATTAATGATCAAAGAGAGATATATGCAGGTTAACCTTGATGAAAGTGTGTATACACATGGGTTAGCAGAACAAAAGGTGCGTATGTGTATACGCACACTTTCATGCAAGAAAATGCTCGTACATGTTGGAGAACTAAGTTTTGGTCTGTGGTATTTGGTCCATGGTATTTGGTCCAAGGCATTGACCCCAGGTATTTTGTCCAAGGTATTGGTTCTACATTGTTTTGGACCATGGTATTGAGAGAGGCCTAAACCTATATAAGGAGAAGATCATTAGGCCAAAAATGTAAGTGTGAAAGGATTGAATATCTGATGAAGTGTGAGATCTAGTATGTTGGTTATGGGTTTGTGATGCTTTGCTTGACCTGAATCAAGGATGCACCTATGCTGTTGATGATGGATGATGGATCAGGATCATAAGGCTTGGAATGTATTATCATTATGTTGTTTGATCATGGATAGACCAGATCTGAATTATTGACGCATGTTTTATTGTATGAATGTTATGATCTGGGTATGACTGATGTCTGGAATAGCTGCAAAGTTATGATTAAATAATTGCATATCTGTACGCGGGTTGGCTTTGGTAAAAGCATGTATATACACTGGTTTGGTTCATCATAGTAGTGTATACATTATGAGATATGATATTTGAAGTTGCAGATGGATCTGGTTATTGTTGCAGAGTTTTGTGTTCTGCTCTATGTTCTGGTGACTATGTTTTGTTGACAGGGTTTTAGTGTTTCAATATTGGGTGATTCAGAGATTGATGATGCAGGTGTAGTTGAAGGGTGTATTGCAGTGGTGATTGATTTTGTGCTTCAATGTTGTTGATGGGTCTAGTATGAAAATTGGATGAAATGTGGCCTTCAGATTATGGTGTTGTGCTTCTAGAGTATCGAGTATGAAAATTTATGAAATGTGGTCCCTGGAGGAAAAGAGAAGATCGTAGCCTTCTGTAGGCCGACACCTACGTACTGGTAAACATATCAGTTAGTACAAGAGCCAGAGGGTTGGAGTTCCCTTCCAGTAGTAGCTAGACAATGAGTGAAGATTGGAGCCTTCAGTAGGTCGGTACCTACGTACTAGAAAATGGATTGGCTAGTACAAGAGCTAAGGGGGTTGTAGCTCCCTTCCAGGAGAAGCTGGAGAACGAGAGAAGGTTGTAGCCTTCTGCAGGTAGAAGCCTGTGTACTAGTATAAGAATGCACCAGTGATCCAGGTGGATATTGGTGGCCACCTGCTAATTCCACTTGGATCCCCTCTAGTGCTTCTTTCAGTTTCCTTAATTATAGCACAGTTTA
>APFE030091136.1:69192-96385 GCA_000404065.3 Pinus taeda
AAGCACACTCGCCAACAGAATATCCAACTGTATCGAATTGTCAAAGCAGGACAACTCCTTCACCAGGGCAAGTGGCTCACCAGGGACCAAGTGTAGCAGAAGTTCCCTCATCTCATGGAGGAACTCAACGCAATGGGGACCATTGCTTCCTAAGGGGGGAGGAATGATCCAGGTGGATATTGGTGGCCACCCGCTAATTCCAATTGGATCCCCTCTAAGTGCTTCTTGCATTTTTTTTCAGTTTCCTTAATTATAGCGTAGTTTACTATTTTTAGCAGTTTTTCGGGTCCTAAACTTCCGGAGCCGTTTTGAGGCCCTAAACGATGTTTTTTGGGAAATCTACCGCCAGTGAATTTTTTGCCTAAAAATCATCTTTTCCGTCGTATTCCTCGGAGAGATCTTTCCAACGGGCTATCATGCGCGTCAAACGAAGATAAGGCGACCAATTCGCAACCCCGGGAAGTTGATGTACCAACTTACCCAAAAATAGGGCCCACAATTTGGCGTTTCATCTTCCATGGTTAGGTTTTGGAATGTGAAGGGTTTTTCCATTGTTTCTCAACAATAAATAGGCCTTCGAGCCTCATTGTAACACAGTTCAGAGGCATGTAGACACACATCTCTTCTCAGAGATAAGCTATCATCGCCCTAGCTGGTTTATTTCCATTTCTGGTTGTAAGCATATTTCAGTATTTTCCATTAATGAAATGAAGTATTATTTCCGCTGCATCTTTGTGTTTATAGTTATCTATGTAATTTTTTTCGTTCCTGTTTAAGTCTGGATCAACTAGTACATAAATATTGTAAAAAAGAAGTTTCTTATTAAAGGAAGATAGAGATGAATTGCAGCAGGTGTTTTCACTCACATTGGGTTTCCACCTTACATCAGGGTGTTCATGTGTGCTTCTTATGTGTGACAATCTATTCTGTTTTACTGCACCTGTTTACTGTTCATATGGTTAATCAATTTTTGATGCACTGATTAAAGATCAACATTTAATGGATTAACTGAATCATAAGTTTACTAGATATACACTAGTTTCTTTACACACAGTTGTGTGTACATGTGGGTTCCCTTAACTAAAGTAGCATATATGAATCTAAGTATGGAAATGAAAAATTTATTGATTTTCTAATACTGATTCACCCCCCCCCCCCTCTCAGTATTATTTCCAACAATTGGTATCAGAGCAGGTCCTTTGGTATAAGCTTGATCTCTTGAAGGAGATCCGTAGAACAATGGGAAAGAAAGCGCATTAGAAGAAGAAGACAACTCAAAGGAATATGGATAGCTTGCCATTAGGTGGAAGCAAGACTTCAGATTATGAATCACCTCAGATTGAAGATGAACAAGAAAATGAACCATCAGATAAAATCATAGATCAACAAGATCTATTTAGCAAAAGGGAGAGTGCCCTCAAAGAAGAAATTATCAGCTTAAAAGCTCAGCTGGAATGTGCCTTCAGAGTTCATCAAATGCTGCAGGAGTTGAATGAAGAGCAAGAAAAAGAGATTCTCAAGCTAAGGCAACAAGTGGAAGAAGGAAGAGTCTGAAGAAATTTTGAAGAAGCAATGTCTGGAAAAGGATGAACAACATCAGGTTGAGGTAAATATCTTGAAAGGTAAATTAGAAGAAAAGGATAAACTATCACGATTTCAAGACAGTACTAAGATTTTGGATGATATTCTTAGTAGTCAATGGTCACCTGCTAACAAAATCAGTCTTGGTTTTTATGAATCTGTTGTAGGTGAATCTAGCTCACAAGGTAAGGCAAGGAACTCCAATGAGAAATATGAAATGCTCAACAAAGAGATGAGAGGACAACCCGATCAACAACCAAGGAAAGAAATTCCTCAAGGAAAATATTATGCTCCTAACTGTGGAAGTGATAGATGATTATTTCCTCCAATGAATAATGTTGAATGTTATGTATGTAATAATCTTTGACATGTTGCAGCCGGATGCAGAAGTAGGATGGTTCAAGACCGTCACACAGAAAGATCATCACGTTCTAGGTACTTCAAGGGATATTGTTTTTCTTGCAATATGTTTGCTCACAAAGCCATTAACTGCTATAGGAGGAATGTGAAACATGTAAGATGTTATGCATGTAACAAGCTTGGACATATAGAAAAGGAATGCAGGAGAATATTTTGGGCACCATACCAAAAGGAGAAAACAACATCACAGTTGAAGATATGGAAGAAAAAGGGAGTACAGCCAGAAAGATGTGGCATAGAAGAATATACAAACATCACAGTCTCAGAAGAAGCTGAAGGTGTGCAACATCAGTGTTCTAAATCTCATACATAGGTCTCATGAAGAAAAGTTGTGTATATACGCGAGTTAGACACTGCACAATCACATATATGATATTCTGAAGAAAAGCAGAAGTACAGAAGTCTGATATGGTTCAATCACTTATCAAGCTCTGTTTGATGATGGCATGGCACAGGTTCAGGGGGAGCATATGCTTCGAATAATGCATTGTTGGCATTATGGTTAGAAGTCTTTGGTGATGATTCTTATTCACACATCTTGCTACTGGGTATTTATTGGCCAAGAGAATGGATTGTAGGTTACAGGTCTGGATGCTAGTGATAGATGCTTATGGTGTAGATCATATGGTGTATGATAATTGATGATAACTATCATGGTCTTGTTTAGGTCCTTGGTCTTTGTGAGTCATATGATGTATTTTGTTATCGCACTATACATGGCATGGATGATGTAATGTTTCTTGTTTTTGAGTCATGTATAAACATTTGGTATATCCCCACTTGGTTGGGTGGTTAAGTCAAAAATGGTGTATTCCCACTTGGTTGGGAGATTGATGTATGTATGAATCTTTAGGAAGGTCATTGGAAATGTATGTATAGAGTCATGTTATGCTTTTGCAAACCTTGCATGTGCTCAGGGGGAGCATGGACAGATTGGTACATCTTGGTATATACAAAGGGGGAGCTCAATTAGAGATTTCAATAGGTACTCAGGGGGAGTATGTACAGCAGAATGTATATCAAGGGAGAGAATATCTTGGTCCGCCCTTTGCCCTTGATGTCAAAGGGGGAGAGTGACTTGGTGTGGCTGTTGCCATCAAGTGCAAAGGGGGAGATTTTTGGCATTATGATATAGGTGTTGTCCTTGATGGCACCTCACTCAGAGGTATGATACAGATGTTGTCCTTGATGGCAATTCACTCAGATGATAGATCATAGTGCAACAGGTTAAGAGCAAAGAATTAATGATCAGAGAGAGGTATATGCATGTTAACCTTGATGAAAGTGTGTATACACGCGGGTTAGCAAAACAAAAGGCCGGTATGCATATACACGCACTTTCACGCAAGAAAAGGTGTGTACATGTTGGAGAACTAAGTTTTGGTCTGTGGTATTTGGTCGATGGTATTTCAGTATTTGGTCCATGGTATTTGGTCCGAGGTATTCACTGTAGGTATTTGGTCCAAGGTATTGGTTCTACGTGGTTTGGACCATGGTATTGAGAGAGGCCTAAACCTATATAAGGAGAAGATCATTAGGCCAAAAATGTAAGTTTGCAAGGACTGAATTTATGATGAAGTGTGAGATCTAGTATGTTGGTTATGGGTTTGTGATCCTTTGCTTGATCTGAATCAAGGATGCACCTATGCAGTTGATGATGGATGATGGATCAAGATCATAAGGCTTGGAATGTATTATCATTATGTTGTTTGATCATGGATAGACTAGATCTGAATTATTGACGCATGTTTTATTGCATGAATGTTATGATCTCGGTATGATTGATGTCTGGAACAGCTGCAAAGTTATGACTAAAGAATTGCAGATCTGTACGCGGGTTGGCTTTGGTAAGAGCGTATATATACACTGGTTTGGTTCATCATAGTAGGGTATACATTATGAGATATGATATTTGAAGTTGCAGATGGATCTGGTTATTGTTGCAGATGGATCTGGTTATTGTTGCAGAGTTCTGTGTTCTTCTCTGTGTTCTAGTGACTATGTTTTGTGGACAAGGTTTCAATGTTTCAATATTAGGTGATACAGAGATTGATGATGCAGGTGTAGTTGAAGGGTGTATTGCAGTGTGATTGATTTTGTGCTTCAATGTTGTTGATGGGTATAGTATGAAAATTGGATGAAACGTGGCCTTCAGATTATGCTGTTGTGCTTGAGGAGTATCTAGTATGAAAATTTATGAAACGTGATCCCTGGAGGATAAGAGAAGATTGTAGCCTTCTGTAGGTTGGCGCTTATGTACTAGTAAACATAGCAGTTAGTACAAGAGCCAGGGGGTTGGAGCTCCCTTCCAGTAGCAGCTGGAAAATGAGTGAAGATTGTAGCCTTCAATATGTCGATGCCTACATACTAGCAAATGTATCGGCTAGTACAAGAGCTAAGGGGGTTGTAGCTCCCTTCTAGGAGAAGTTGGAGAATGAGAGAAGGTTGTATCCTTCTGTAGGTAGAAGCCTAAGTACTGGTATAAGAATGCACCAGTGCATAAATATTGTAAAAAAGAAGTTTCTTATTAAAGGAAGATAGAGACGAATTGCAGTAGGTGGTTTTCACCCACATTGGGTTTCTACCTTACATCATGGTGTTCATGTGTGCCTCTTATGTGTGATGATCTGTTATGTTTTACTGCACCTGTTTACTGTTCATATGGTTAATGAAGTTCTGATGCATTAATTAAAGATCAACATTTAATGGATTAACCAAATCATAAGTTTACTGGATATACACTAGTTACTTCAGACACAGTTGCGTGTACACGCAGGTTCCCTTAACTAAAGTAGCATATATGAATCTAAGTATGGAAATGAAAAATTTATTGATTTGCTAATACTGATTCACCCCCCCTCTCATAATTATTTCCAACGCCTAGGTGGATTGTTCCTACGTAATGATTCTGATTTTGTTTGGACTTTTTGCCTACAAAAGAAGGCCCAATATGAGTTTTGGTTTCATATTTGTCAGTGTTTCTTTGGCCCCTACTGAGCTTTGGAACCCTACCTCTTTTAGGCATTCATTTCAGAAAAAATGACAAAAGAAATTCGAAATAAAAACTGCAAGTTTTAGAAATAAATCGACACCTATAAACTCCTTCAAACAATAGAAGCACACCATGGGGAAAAATAATACCAAACTTACCCCTATTGCAAAAAAGTGGAAAATTCTTACCAATTCAAATTGCCTCCCTGGCAACGGCACCAAAATGTTGGGTGCAGGAATTGTGCTTGAGCAAACTACTCAACACTAAATTGTGAACCTAAGGGTTTCATAAACTTAGAGATGAAGCATAGGCAATGCGAGAAATGGTATTAAATTTTCCTATTTCTAATCCTACTTCTTAAAGTAAATGCTTTGCAGAATCAAATAGAAACAATTGGAAAGGCAATTAACACCAAGGTAACTCTAGTGCTGGAATGTAAAAGACAATTTGCAAGTAAATCAAGTAAAGAAATTCCACACAACAGAAACAATCTTAAATGCTGGAATGAAATTCTATGTTCATCTTCATATGGATGGTAAGCAGTCTGACAACTGGGCCCTTGTAGAATTCTACCTTACTTCTGATCTTTCTCCCACACAAACAACCTATCCTTGCACGGTTGCAATCTGCTTGCACTAGTGCAGCTACAATATTTTTGTGTAAGAGTATATTCAATCTTCCTTACTGAAGACTTATGTCTGAGTGAAGGTGATCTAACCCTCAGGGCTTGGAGCACTCTGTTAATATGTCAAGGGACTTGCTCTTGCACTGTAGCGGAGTCCGATTTACTCAATTTCCGAATTACTTTTGATATTTGAAAGACGTGCTAAAAAGGAATTGCAACTGTAAATGAAATTCTGAAGTAAACTAGCTGCGAAAGAGAAAATGCTTCAACTATTAAAATTCATAAGGGAAATAACTTTCATGAGATTAAAACACTTACAAAAGAATCAATCGATAGCCTATGTACTTTGCATGTGTCAACCATTTTTGGTACTTCACCCACAATAATGACATTCTTTGCAAGTATAATATTCTAGTTTAATATAACTGCTTCCAGATATTTTAGAGATGAACTTTTAGTACCAAAAATAGTTATTTGATTAATCGATCCATTCACATGCGAAATAATGGGAAATAAGATGCAGGTAAGTGATTCACTATTTGCTGCAATGAATGACTAAGCTAAGGTGCAAGCAATAGCATGCACTAGTGTAGGAAAGAGTTCCTTGCACGATCCGCTTTGAAAATAAATTAAGACAGAAAATAAGAGTAAAGTAAATGCGTGAAAGATATCTTATAAACAAAATTAAACCCAACTGCTTTTCAAACCATCGATCCATTCCACACATAGGCTACAGAAGATAATTTAATCCATAACTTAAAGATTATCTATTAAACTATTTCTTCACACTGTATTTCTAACTAACGAAAGTGAGAGGGGTTAACGAGTTGGGTTGGTCAGGCCCTGGCCAACTAGCTTGTTCCCCTTCTAAGGAATGAAAGCAATTAGCACTTCAAATAATACATCAAAGACAAAATTAAACACTGCGTGTGCAAACCATAGTGATTCTCTTATATTTACTTGATTCGGAAAATTACATTACATAGAAATCCAACTCCAGAACGAGGTGATAACCAGATTACATAAACCAAAATAATAACTAATGGTTCGCTAGCTTCCTATCTACGATCTACATCATATATATCCTTCGGCTCTAGGCCATTTACACTAATTACAAATAATTCTTGTTCAGGCCTCTCAACCGAATAGACTTGGAAAACCGAATTACAAACTTGGCTAATGGTTATAACACACACGAGCTTCATTGGACCATAATCTATCTTTGGAGAAAAATCCTTGGATGCACGCCACCTACTTTAGTTCATCACAGTTAGACTCAGAGTCAAAGATTGAGACCCATCCTTGTGGAAGATAGCTTTGGGAAATCTCGAACAGTGGCGGTGCAGGAATCTTCCTACACAAGTCAACTCATACATTATTAACACTACATTCCATGATTACTTCTAGGAAATCAGTATGAGTTGCAAGAAATATGTAAATAACGTGAAATCTATATAAAAATATTAAAAAAGTGTTGTAGCAAATCTTAATATAAACTATGAGCATGTGCAGGAAAAGGATAACCATCTTGTACTAGCGCAGGAAAGAAGGGTCTTATATTAAAGTAAAACAGAGGTTGATATTGATGGAAATGGGGGAGAGAATAGGGCAATTTAGGATACCAACACACTTGAGAAACCTTCATGGAAGCTAAGAGGAGCTTTGTTGATTCCTCCACTTCAGGAAGCAAAGATAAACCAGAGCCAGAGATGGACCCATCAATGCTCATGACGTTTCTGGAAACATGCATGAAGTTACTATGTGACAGTAAAGTTGTAAAAGGATTATAGGAACTCATTAACAAGTGTGTTTGGATTGTGCCAGGAGAACCACGTGTAGTCCAGAAGATTGGAAAGCATAAGACAAGGACGGGAAGAGAAATGAGGTTGACCGCGCAAATTGGAGAATATGAAATGGACCAAGTAATATTGGATTTAGGGTCGGATGCGAATGTTCTATCGAAGTAGACATGGGATCGAATGGGGAGACCTACGCTACAATGGTATCCTATTCAGCTGCGAATGCCAAACCAGCAGAAGATAATACCCATGGGGTGATTGCAGGGACTCACTGTGGATATTGAGGGAATGAGTGTGCTAGCAGACTTTGAAGTGATAAAGATTGTTGATGATATCAATCCCTATCCCGTGCTCTTAAGAATTGATTGGGCCACTGACATGAATGGGGTGATTAATATGAAGAAGCGCAAGATGATTTTTGAAAAGAAGTCAGTACGCATAGTTATACCTCTGGACCCTGCTGAAGTATCATGCTATACAGAGCCGGTGTGCAACTATGAAAATGACGATGATTTGGACTGCATCGATAAGACAATAGTGTGAAACAATGACTAGGTGAATCCCACTACAGATGGAAGGCTTGCATGGGAGCGCGAGAGCTCCTGTACTTTGGCTTTGGATGAGGAAATGGAGCAATGGTAGAATCGGTTACATGAGGTGACTGCATTGAATTGTAATATGATGACAAGTTCGTTGCACTGCGTATCGACAGAAGTAAGGGAACTACTTACTTATGATGGGTTAAGTGGATAGATACCTTCTTCAATAGATTTGAAAGAGAGGTGTCAGAAAAGCAACGCTTCCAAGCCTTGAATTGGGTACTACGTGCTACGCCCACGAGGTGGTGGGGTACGCATAAATGGAGCTTTGATGACTAGCACGAATGTAGAAAGATGATGCACACATGGTTTTGGAAGCCTAGAGTGCGATTAATAGATAGATACAATCGGAAAGATAATCCACATGCACATCTAGCCAGGTGGATGTCGACATATGGAAAACAAACTACATGGATGCGCATGAACCCTATGCTGAGAGGTATGGTCAATAAGCATGTGTTGGGAGGACAAATGTGCAGTTGGCTCTTAAGGTTGGACATAAAGTATGTGGAAAGAACAATCACGCAAAAGGCTATCCATGCAGAAGCATTTGATAAGGTGTTCAACACACTGAACAAGGTACGCAATGCACAGCGAGGTGATCAGGACTTGCACGTACCCAGGTAGATGCATTTTCAGCTGATCGATGGAGTAGAAGCTGTAATATCTATGGAGTCTATCATGTCTAGTTCGCACATAGCAACACTTGCAGGAGTAACAGACCGCGGAGCCCTAGAAGAAAGGCTCATGCCTTTGGAAGAGCTTGAAGACAAACGGTTGGGACTCGATGAAGAGATCCAACAGGGTGATCTTAGGCTCCAAGAACTCATGAATGAAAGAGTTCAATTGGGGGAGAAAAGCGCCATGGTGGAAACGGAAGTGAACAAGCTTGAGGAAGGAATAAAGGACTTTCTTGATAGCAAGACTGTAGCAATAGAGCAGGATGAGCTTGATTACATTGACAAACTTGGGGACCACTACCAAGAGTTTCTTAGTTTGTTGCGTTGGATGGGACCGTATGTTATTAAGGAAATCACAGATGGTGGTGCGGTGCAGTTGGAGAAGTTAAATGGTGAACTCTTCCTAGGAAAAGTAAATGGTAGTCAATTGAAGCTATACACAGGTGGCCCAGCCAGCTAACTAGCTGTAGGAAGGATATTCTTAGTGCTCCAGGGAACTAAGAGGAGGTGCAAGACTATAAACTACTCTACCCAAGAGCTACGCGATGTCAGGACTATGCACAGTAGCAAGGTGTCACAGGGTCTGCAACAACGCAAGGGTAGTTGCGCTGCCGTGTGGGTTGGTTGGAAATTCACCGTTATAGCCACTATTCACAATGTGATGCTTGTTTTGAGACCAAATGGAGTGGGTGTCAAGCATTTAAGGCGAACTTTATGGGCTAGATTTGGGAAAAATTTGCCACCAAGGGAACATTAATGGACCGGATTTCAAGGGAACAGTCGAATTCGAATTCAAAAGGCATTATAAATTGCAAAGTGATGCCTATAAAACAACACTTGGCCATTTAAGAATTGAGCTATTGTGCACCAAGAGATTCATGAACCCCGATTTGTTCGATATTTTGAAGTCGAAGACATTGTTTGAGCACTTACTTGAGACGTTGAGAGATTTGTGGAACAACAATATGGCAGTGTCTGAATAAGCCATGGATATCAGAGAGATGACCACTGAAGAGGCTGCGCTGGCCATGATGATAAGAGACTCCCCACAAAGCACTAGGATAGTCGCAAAAATCCCTAAATCGCCACACACACTAAGACCCAAGAAAGATAAGCAGCCAATGGTGCCAGTGCGCGTGTCCCCTAGAAACCCGCTGAGAAATAAACTTACCATGGAATAAAAAGGGAAGGCGATCAATTTGGAAGCCAATGAGGAGGAAGAAGACTACGAAGAAATATAGGAAGAGGAGGAGGATGAAGAAATGGAGGAAGAAACCCAGGGTGTGAACCCTTTGACCAGGTTTCCCATGTATGATCCTCCATGGAAGGGGAAAGCACGGGTGCCCAAGGACCTAGATGAGAGCAAGAGCTCTCTACAGACTCTACTGCTACCCGATGATATCATTTTTGATGGAGCGCACTTGGGACATGTGCTAGTTTTAAAGTTTGAAGACAAGGATCTCACAGACCATGAAAAATTCCCACATTTGGCAACCACACAACTAATGCGGCCAAATAAAAATACAGTAGCGGGAGTCATAGAATTGGAGCCTCATAAGTGGTTGTGAGGAGTAGAGAAAGCAATATTGTTAAGCCTGCTCTAGGTGCTACATTACCATCACACCCCAGTGACTATCTTTGTCATCAGGTAGCTGCTCTGCCTGGTGCATGATGGGTGTTTGTGGCAGGAGAAGCCCATCCCCATCACGAACCACCTGATTCACAAAATTACTTGGCTCCCTTGCAAAGGGGAGGATCCAGCGAACATATCCGAGGGTAAAAGTGATGATTTGGCCGTCACAGAAGCCATGAAGAAGAAGTTCAAGCTGGAGAAGAAAAAGAGAGTGCACACAATATCCAATATCAATAATGCTACGGTCAGAGTCGCGACACAGATATTGGCCAGGAAAGTCATGTGGAAGTGTCGCACAGATGAGGTGCCTGCACCGGTGGTTCACTTGCCACGTAGTGCATAGAGGGGGTCCATTTTAACTGGGTGGATTACTTGTGCAAGGAGTTCCTAGTAAACTACCGTGAGGCACAGGAATAGGGGAAGACTTTCCACTATGCATGGCTTCTGCTATCCATATTGCTGGAGGCTTGGGAATTGCCTGAGGACATCTAGTTCCCCACAATTGCGAAGGATCTTCTGGAGGCAGCGAAGTACACTTCGTTGTGGGAAACTAAATATGTGCAGAGGATCAAAGACAAAAATATATTTTGGGTGTTCATGGAGATGAACATCAGAATGGGAGTTAACCGCAAGCCGTGGTTATCACCCACTGTCTATAACAGTCTGTAGAGCTTTGTGGAATTCAAGGCAGACTTACATCATGTGTATATCAGGGCACACAAGGACCCCATGAAGAAATGGAATGAGCTACCTTACCTAGCCACGGATGATGCCATATTGGTCGTGCTTGAGTCATGGCCGCCAGAGTGGCGTGCTCTAGCCAGCTCCATGGTGGAATCAGAGAAGTCTGCAGCATAGAGGAAAAAGGAGGAGGCAAAAATACGAATGGCACAATTGGTTGAGAAGAGAAGAAATGAAGTAGAAACAACAAAGGCACGGAGGCGTGAGCTGCTGCAAAGGCAGCAAAGAAGGACCACAAGGGAGAAAAGGTGCCTTCACCTTCATAGGAGATAGATCCATAGGAAGGTGGCGTGGACTCGTAGACAACATCCACACAACTAAAGTGACAGTGCCTGAGAGAGCAGGTGGGGCTATGGAAGAAGTCAAAAGCCTCCAAGACTTCTTTCAACCTGATCACCCTCACTGAGGGGGATCTCCATGACATAGCGTAGATTGTGTGGGACATCACCATGGAGGTCCTCCAACAGTTCGCAGAGGAAAACCAGATGGTGTTGGGGGCCCTTCGGACATAGATACGGGAGTTGTAGGTGCACACTCCTCAGGCTGGTACTCTATCAACCAAACTCGCAATAGGAATGGCCACAGCTAAGGAAATGTTGCGCACCCGCATGACCAAGACTATATTGTTGCCAGAAGGTGCACTAGTTACAAAAAATGAGTTCGACAAGCCTATGGTTAGTGCGCTGAAGAGGGTTGGGATAAACATGGTTGCGATCCCTCAGGAGACGCTATATGTTCTACAGGATGGAGTGACTGCAGAACTATCAGCCAAGGAGGGTGGTGTGCTCGAGGTGATGAGAGAGCAACGGATTAATATTGAACAACTGAGCCTACAGCGTGATGAGGTCATGACATAGAATAAACAGCTAGTGCAGGTGGTTGAGGAAGCTTGTCAGATGGTCCTTAAGTTGGCCATCCCAATAGAGGAACCAACAGAGGTGCGCATCTGGAGACTAGAAACAGGGTTGCGCGAGGTGAAAGAAGAAATTGATAAGGTTCAGCTGGAGCTGAACCTTCAGATAGCTGAGTTGCAATTGAAGGCACAACCTTCAACTCCGCTTGAGGTGAAGAAAGAGCACGCCAATTCCATTACAACGAGAATAGCGGAGATCAGCAGTACAATGAAGGACTGCACCAAACTATTTGAAGAGTCATTCGAGGTCCTCACCACTCTACAGGAGGACCCGAACATACAACACTTAGAAACAGAGGCGCGCAAGCTGCAGCAAAAATACGATCAAATAAAAGGGATCACGCAGACAGTGGCCCTTACACCGAGGCTCGTGCAAATGCAACAGGCAAAAGCGCTCAAGGAGTAGGTAGACGCTGCGTGAAATAAGGAAGTTGTCTTGAAGGCGTGCGTACAACCATCGATCAATGAGGCGTTTGACATTACAACCTCAATTGAAGCCAATATCGCGTAGATATAGGCAACGTAGGAATAGGTGTAGGGTAGTAGTTCAACTACAACAGTCTCTAAACAATGTGTCCAGGAAGTGTAGCAGGCAACTGCTCAGTGCGCTACCGATCTTGTAGTATTCCAGGCAAAGTTGGGAGGTCTCTACGTGAAGATCTCTGCACCAACAGAGTGACTTGAGGGTGAGTGAAGATGTTTGTGTTGGGGGCCTATTGGGTGCGGGATCCCCCAAGGGAAGTTTTGGGGCTTAAAGCTTAGATTTTGGCTAAAAATTGTAATCCGATGTAAAGACTCCACATTTTGTGGGTGCAGAGCGGGAAGTTGTAAATGAGTCATAGGGTTTTCTGCCCTCAATTTTGTAATGTAATGTCAGCTTTAGAGATCTACCCATGGTCTGCGGACCATGGGATTGTATAAATAGAGCAAGGCTCTAAGTTGTAAATAGAAGAGAATTGAAGAGGGTTCATGGAATAGAAGATAACGAAAGATCTAAGTGTAGATTCGAGTCTTTGGGTCGTAGAGTAGGAGAAGGCTCTGTAGCTGAGTGCAAAAAGGCCTAGTAGTTCGCAACTGAGTGTGCGGACCCCTGCAGGTGAGTGCATAGGGCGAGTTGAGTCAGTAACTGTCGAAGCATTAATAAAGAGAAGTTTACCTCAATTATGTGTATTTATTTCTTGTTTTCTATATCGAATATATTGGGTATAAATTGCATTTTTGTTGTCTATATGGTGCACGAACATATATAACTGTGTATATTAAGTAAATGTGAGTTAAAGTATCTAGTTATGGGAATTTGACTAACATCTATAAGAGGATAATTAAGATACACGACATAACTTGGAAATAGCACAGATCACTGCCATAACAACACAAAATCACCTCAACCCCTGGGTAGGGCTGCGCGAAGGACAATTATAGTAGATAGCGAAGGTATCGTAGGTAAAAACAGGGTGCAAAGTAACCTGCACGAAGGTAGGCACAGTTGGACTAAATCGACCCCTCAGGAATCTCCAGGGTGCAAAAACTTGGTTCCAACATCCCCCCATACTGCTTCGGGTGAGACTTCAATCCACGCACTGTAGGCTGATGCCGAAAGGGCCAGTGGTGTAGGGATTTGCTTCACTAATTAACTCTAAACCTGGGTCAAGTCCCCTCAAGCCAACATCTTCCTCATAAATTCAGATTTATATTTTCCCATATTTGCACCTTAAATTATTTTCCCCTGCTCTTTTTAACGAAAAATTCCCTATCAAATCAACTGTAGTTGTTCAAATGGTCACTTTCCAGGCAAGTTGCATGGAAATCCTCCTTGTGGTGCAACTACCTAATCACGGCTTCCACCTACGCCATCTTCCAAAATGTCACGCAACCTTCCTTCTTTGATAAAAAATTCCCCTAATAGATTAGTTTATAGTCCTGCGCTCTCTTTCAACTGCCACAAGCACTAAGATATTATTGTTTTCATGTAGTCATTGTAGAGGGGTAGAATCATCCCTATAAACCTTCAACCTACTCCCATTAATCCTACCAAGAACTACTTCTCCATTCATCTTCGTGAGTTGAACTACATCGCCATCCGAAATATTCTTAAATACATACAGTCCTAACCAATGCATTTGAGACTTCCCCAAAAATTTGGTAAACTTGTTGTCATACATCAGGACCAAATAACCATTCTTGACAGTGTGTTGCTTAATGTGATGATCATGCCATGCCTTTTCTCTATCTTTCTGCACTTGTTGATGAAGCCACCCAAAAAGCGGTCTTCCTATACCGCAATCAATTGTGTCAGGCATTCCTCCATTACGTTGTGATCTTCCATCTCATTTACTATTGTGATCCTTATGTTGGGCACTATGTATTCCATTGGCATTACTGCTTCTTGTCCATAAACTAGTCGAAAGGGTGTTTTCCTAGTCAATTTCTTATAGTTAATCCTAAATGCCCATAGAACCACTGGTATGCGCACATCCCAATCATTCCTATTAACATTGTAGATTTTTGTGAGGGCATTCTCCAAGATCTTATTGAAAGATTTGATGGATGATACAACATACTCTTTTGATGGTACATCTAAAATTCTTCTGTTAAAGCTACAATTGTTTCGTTCAGGTGTCAACCTTTGTCACTCATCAGAATCTTCGGGCATCCAAACCTTGACAAAATAAACTTGAATATGAACCTCACAGCAGTTTTCGTACTACAATCCTTCACAGGTTGTGCCTTAGCCCACCTGGTTAAGTACTTCATCACAGTGATAATATAATGTGCCTCTGTCTTCTTCCCTAGTGGTTGGATAGGTACAACAAAGTCAATTTCCCATCTATCAAATTCTTGTAGTGTGACTTTTTTATTTAATGGAAGTTCATCCCTTCACGATGGTCTCTTGGTCCTTTGACATACATCGCATGCACTGTAGTATTCCTTGGAATCTTTATGTACTGCCAGCCACCATAATCCTACTCATAGGTGTTACGAGAATAAATACCCTAGGGCTTTGGGTTGGAACCCCAACAGAAAAAAAGAAAACTACAGTAAGAAACACTCATAAAACTCAGGCAACATGCTTATATAAACAAACTATGTGATAGCGACCATACCTGGATGTCCTTCATTTGGGTATTTCCAGCAGGGTTCAGACCCTCTGCAACACCTGATGATCTTCGAATCTGCAAATCAACCAATTCAAACATACATAGAAACATATAGATAAATAATTTTAATGAAAATAACTTTATATCATATAAGCAAATGATTAGTTATACATCAAAATAACATTCATACATGAATTACAAGAGTATTTGATGCATAAACAAAGTTAATCTCGTGAACAAGAAAGTTCTTTTTTTATTGTAGAAAGCTATAACTAATACAAAGAGAATTCACCTGAGTCTTCTTCTTTCGGCTCCAAGTAGAACCGTCCTCCAGATACGTCTAGTCCCAGTCTTAAACAGCCTCTTTCCGTAACCAATACCATGATATATCAAGCAAGAGGGAGAATATCAACAATCAAGGAAACAAGGGTTTCTTGAAACTTGGGGAAGTGCATGAAGAAAAGGGATTCTTCATACTCAGTCAGGGATCATCTCAGTATAGTAATTCTATCTCTTCTCCTCCTTAAGGCCTTGTTGTGGGATAAAATTCATAGGGTCTTGGGTGAATACCCTACCAGACTAAAAAATAAACACACATTCCAGGAAATCATAATGCTACTATAAGCAAACTCTACGTTAGGGGGCGTACCTGAGGTCCTACGTTTGAGAAGAGCCTCCAAGGGTCCAAACCCTTCTTTGAGTTCCTTTGCTCCTTTGACCTGCAAAACCAACAATTCAAGAAAGTGTAGCAGTATATGGACTAAATGTCATAAAGAAACCAACTTCATATTATAAGGAAAGGTATTTAGTTATGCAATTAAACAACCTATCACATATGAATCACAACATGAATATCATAACATGAAGAAGATCTATATCAGGAACAAAGACGTGTTTCTTTTATTATAGACAAAGAAAGTACAGAAAAGGAACAATTTCACCCGAGTCGTCCTTTTGCAGGCTCCAAGCGGAACCATCTCCCAGATTCGTCCAGTCTCAAGCCTTTAACAAAATCCTTCCATGACTTACTCCATGATCTCTCAACTAGTATGAAATCATAAACACACACAAGGAAACAAGGGTTTCCTGTAGGATGGGGGAAGTGCAGGAGGCACAAGGATCTTCAGACCTGGTCAGGGAAATCTCAGCATAGCAATCTTTCTCTCTCTTCTCTCCTCCCCTTGGCCTTCCCATAGAAGCCTTTTTATACTTCTCCCAGAGTAGTTTTTTAGTTGGGAATTCATTGGGAATAGTTGGGCCATGGGCACTAACAGGTGATCAACAGGTAAAACCCGTGATCTCCGCCTGAAATTAAGGAGATTTTTATTTTTTAAGTGTTTTTATACATATACGCAGGTTGGGTATACACAAACCCGTGTATACACGCGTTTAGCTCAGGGAAATGTCGCATATAGGGAAAAAACACTGCTTTTCTAGATTTGGGACCAGATCTAGCAAGAGGGGTTTCCCTAGGCCATGAGTGGAGCTTCACAAACCTCAAGAGTGAGATTTGGAGCTATAACAAATTCCCCCTAATATATGAGGTTAGAAGGGGTACATGATGGCCGAAATGTATTAAGCAAGTTCATGGAAAGGAAATCTGTCGAAGATTGAGAAGGACTGCACCAGAATTCATCCTGCCAAGACACAAAAGGAGATAAAAAAGAAACACTGTCTGAGGCGGGCATAACCATGCTAAAAAAAATACAGCATGTCCACATATCAAGTACAAGCGGATCCACCAAGTATACAAGTATAAATGACTGGAAAATACATAATGGATCATCTTATCATAATCAAACAAGTACATGTCTGAAATTCACATATAAGAATGTCAATGATGCTGAAAGATGAAGTGGATCACTGATATCAAAGATTTATCTCGAAAAGTACCAAATGAACATGATGGAATAAGATGGTACTACACTGCAAACTCAGGTGCCAGCATATAAAATGTCGCCATGAATGACTGCAACATATAAGGTGAAGTAGTATCTACTAGCAGCAACAGGAGCAACTGTCAAGTGAACTAACGAACGCTGATACAACCTGAGGTCTTCACCGACCACCGTGGTACATTTCTACAGCATGGGAATAAATGATCTGAAGTCAACCATGTGAGAAATCGTTTGATTACCGGTCATTGATGTATACCGTTAATAAACGCGAGACTACTCACCGATAATGATAATGAGCGTCAAGGTACCTAGTACAATCCAACAAGTGTGAATAGATGAACTGGAGTCGAACACCTGTAAGAATCTATCGATCATGAGAAAATGATGGTTTCCCACTGTTGATAGCGAAGGATCTGTCACTAATGACTGCAAACCCCAAGGTACTTCCAAATAGACTCTAGATCTTTGCCCCAAAGCAATGAGTCGAAGTCGATAGGGAAAGATCCGCTAGAAGGAAGGAATTAAGGCATCCTCCATCAATCTAGCGCGAGTGTAACCCATAGGCCAATAATGTGGAAGGAATCGGATGAAAAAGATGTAGTAACTGAACCGAAGTATGTTTCTGTCGTACACAATATGTGGCTAGCGCACGGCAGAAACCCTTTGAACCAACCAATAATGAAAGCTGACACAAAGGCAAGGTATCCACCAATAGGGTCAAATGGAAACCAAGGTACTGCAAAAATCCCAATGTGTGGTAATGTAAGCTGATGTCGAACACAAGGGAAACCACTCAGTCAAAGACCCATGATACTGATCAATGCTGAGCACAAGGTGACCTATCAATAATGAAAATAGGGCCAGGGTGCAGTTCTAGGCCTATCCTCAGAGCAAGATGTCGCCGTCGATAAGGACAATACGTGCCAATAAGAAGTCAATAGAGACCTTCTCAAACCGGCACAAGTAAAGGACCAGTATAACTGATGTGATGATAGACATAGCACTGACAACCAGGGATGACCGACTGAAAAATAAGTCAAGAGACACCGCAGAGAGTCCGACTCAGGCTCACTTCCCTTGAAAAAAAGCACGAATCAATGTGACTATGTGGCAGCATATGATGACTTTGTATAAGCTCATTGCGCAGGAAGCACAAACGAACCCTCCATATGATTGGAAGAGATAACCAATCGGGGGAGAACTGACTCAATAACAAGGTTAAGGCATACCTAAGTCAAACTAAATCCCACCCAAGTAGAGGAGACTTTGTTTCGAGTGCTTTGTTCAAGGGCGACACAACTAACTCTAGCTGCCAACAATAAATGGAAATACTGTCCCGTTCCCGCTCTTTTTGGAATATATAATTTTTTTGGTATTTTTCTTTAAAGCCGGAAAAACAATAAAAGAATGCTATAGTACAGTGGAAAGAATGAGTGTCAGTGAAGCATATGATCTAGTTCTTGGGATTGGAACATTCCTATGCTCAACGCGGGCAGGCGAACACTGGCCAGAGACATTCAAAGGTGTATTCCTTCCATGGGTCAAGGTGTGTCAAGCTGCAGAGGTCAAAGGGAGACGATTCCGCTTGGAGCCTGTGAAAGGATGACTCAAGTGAAATTGTTCCTTTTCTGTACTTTCTTTGCCTATAATAAAAGAAACACATGTCTTTGTTCCTGATATAGATCTTCTTCATGTTATGATATTCATGTTGTGATTCATATGTGATAGGTTGTTTAATTTCATAACTAACTACCTTTCCTTATAATATGAAGTTGGTTTCTTTATGACGTTTAGTCCATATACTGCTGCACTTTCTTGAATTGTTGGTTTTGCAGGTCAAAGGAGCAAAGGAACTCAAAGAAGGGTTTGGACCCTTGGCGGCTCTTCTCAAATGTAGGACCTCAGGTACGCCCCCTATCATAGATTTTTCTTATAGTAGCATTATGAATGCCTGGAATGTGTGTTTCTTTGCATAGATAATTTTCAGTCTGCTAGGGTATTCACCCAAGACCTTAGGGGATTTTATCCCACAACAGAATTGGTGACTTCATTGGGAACAGTTGGGTCATGGGCACTAACAGGTGATCAACAGGTAAAACCTGTGATCTCCGCCCGAAATTAAGGAGATTTTTATTTTTTAAGTGTTTTTATACATATACGCGGGTTGGGTATACACAGACCCGCGTATACACGCGTTTAGCTCGGGGCAATGTCGCGTATAGGGAAAAAACACTGCTTTTTTAGATTTGGGACCATATCTGGCAGGAGGGGTTTCCCTAGGCCATGAGTGGAGCTTCACAAACCTCAAGAGTGAGATTTGGAGCTATAACAGACCTTCCCATAGAAGTCTAATTATACTTCTCCCAATTAGTGTTTTAGTTGGGAAATAGTTGGGCCATGGGCTAGAAGAGGTAATCAATAGGTAAAAACTGTGAACTCCACCCATAATTAAGGAAATTTAATTTTATTAAGTGTTTTAACACATATACGTGGGTTGGGTATTGACTAACCCACATGTACACGCTTTTATCTTAGGGAAAAGTAGCATACATGGAATAAAACACTTTTTTTAAAATATTTGAACCAACTCTAGAAGGAGGGGTTGCCTTAGGCCATAAACCAAGCATCACAAATACCAAAGGTGGTAAATGGAGCTATAACAGATGCCCCCTAATATATGAGGTTAGAAGGGGTACATGATGGACGAAATGTATTAAGTATATGGAAAGGAATCTTGTCGAGACTGAGAAGGACATCACCAGAATTCAGCCTACCAAACCATCAAAAAGAGATCATAAAGAAATTGTTGTCTAAGGCGAGCATACACATGCTCAGAGAAAGTAAAGCATGTCTGCATAACTAGTACAAGAAGATCCACTATTTATACAAGTACAAAGAACTAAAAGAACAAAATGGATCATTTGATCGTGATCGAAAAAGTACTTGTTTGAATATTAGATATAAGAATATGATCAATGAAGATGAAAGATGAAGCTGATCACTGATGTCAAAAATTGATCCCAATAGTACCAAATTAACATGATGGAATAAAATGATAATACATCACAACTTAGATGCCAGCATATAATATGTCGTTGTGAAGGACTGCAACATATAAGGTGGATGGTGTCAACTAGCAGTAACAGGAGTAACTAACAAGTGAACCAAAACATGCTGAATCAACCCGAGGTCTTCACTGACCACCGTGGTACATTTCTACACAATGGGAATAAATGATTTAAAATCGACCACGTGAGAAATCATTTGACTACTGGTCATTGATGTATACCATTAACAAACGCAAGACTACTCACTGATAATGATAATGAGAGTCAAGGTACCTAGTATAATCTAACAAGTGCGAATGAATGCGCTGAAGTAGAACACATGGAAGAATCTATCAATTAGGGGACAATGATGGCTTCCCATTGTTGATAGCGAAGGAATCTGCCACTGATGACTGCAAATCCCAAGGTACTACCAAATGGACTCTAGATCTTTGTCCCAGAGCAATGAGTCGTATTCGATAGGAAAAGATCCACTAGAAGGAAGGCATTAAGGCATCCTTCATAAATCTAGCACGAGTGTAACCCATAGGCCAATAATGTGGAAGGAATATGATGAAAAAGATGTAGTAACCCAACCGAAGCATGTTTCCGGCATACAAAAGATGTAGATAGCGCACGATAGAAACCCTCTGAACCAACCAATAATGAAAGCTGACACAGAGGCAAGGAATCCAGAAATAGGGTCAAATGGAAACCAAGGCACCACACAAATCCCAATTTGTGATAATGAAAGTTAATGTTGAACACAAGGGAAACCACTCAGTCAAAGACCCATGATACTAATCGATGTTGAGCACAAGGTGACCTAACAATAATGAAAAGCAGGCCAAGGTGCAGCTTTAGGCCTGCCCTTAGAGCAATATGTCGTCATCGATAAGGACAAGACCTGCCAGTAAGAAGTCAATGGAGACCTTCTCAAACCTATATGAGCAAAGGACCAATATAACTGATGTGATGATAAACATGACACTGACAACTAGGGATGAGCGACTGAAAAATAAGTCAAGAGACATCGCAAAGAGGCCAACTAAAGCTTACTTCCCTTGAACAAAAGCACGACTCAATGATGACTATATGGCAACATATGATAACTCTGTATAAGTTCGTCATGCATGAGGCATGAGCGAACTCTCCATATGATTGGGAGAGGTAACCAATCGGAGGAGAACTGACTCAATAAAAAGGTTAAGGTGTACCTAAGTCAAACTAAATCTCACCCAAAATGGAGGAGAGACTTTCTTTTGAGTGGTTTGTTCAAGGACGACACAACTGACTCTAGATGCCAACAATATATGGAAATGTTGTCCCGTTCCCACTCTTTTTGGAATATATAATTTTTTTTTGTATTTTTATTTAAGCTAGAAAAAGAATAAAAGAATGCTATAGTATAGTGGAAAGAATGAATGTCAGAGAAATAAATTATCTAGTTCCTGGGATGGGAACAATCCTATGCTCAATGCAGGGAGGAAAAACTAGACAAGGACACTCAAAGGGATGTTCCTTCCACGGGTCAAAGGATGTGTCAAGTTGTAGAAGCTAAGTGGTTCCATGGTTGATTTTGCAGAAGACATGGTCAAATAAGTGGCTTAAACACAAGTCCAAGTGAAGCCGGCTCAAGGCCAAAAGGTGCAAATAGTCAAAATGCAATGCAACAGTACAACTCAACACAAAGGAGCCTCTAGGGTATAAGGCTAGAAATAAGCGTAGAAGCAAGGAGAATGTGTCTTCAATGCACAAGTCATGGCGGGACTAAAAAGGACTCCCGAGCCTACTTAGTCTAACAACATGGGCAACCAATGTCAGTGAGGTTCTAACTACGATGCCCATATAAAGGATGGCACTACCATCGCATCATGATTTAAAAATCGGTCAGTGAACATGGTTTTCTAACCAAGACATGATGGGGTTGACCTTATGGCTAAGGTATCACTGAACGGAGGCTAGTATGCAAGATACAATGGAAAAAATGGTTTTCCCTAACCTATATGTCAGTGAGTGAACAATACCTGCCATGATGGGTCAGCGGTCATGGGACCGAAATAAGATCTCGAAGAAGTCTCCAAAATATCCTGAAACAATAACCCATTCTCGACAATCCAAGCCCATAAGTCAAAAAAATAATGAGACAAAAAATCAAGCTTTGAGAAACAAAATTGAAATTTCAGAGCTATATATTGACATTTGGACACACAAATTTTTCATTTCTGTTTGGAAAAGAGTTGTGGATCAAAAAAGAGCAAACTTGCCTCTGAAGAATTGGACAGTTCAAATCGCGTCAAAGTTATCAGGTAACCCTCAAATCATGCTTGCAATGTTTGTGATAGTTTTTAAAAGTTTTCATTAAGATTTGACTTTGGGAATTCATGCCAAAAAATCCAACTTTGCATAGACACAGGTTAGATGTGATCAACCCACGTATATGACAGCCCTACATGTGACTGTGTGTAAAGGGAACCCGCGTGTATGTGAGTTGAAGTTCAAACAAAAAATCTAACGATTGAATCTCATTTTTTTCAGGATGATCATCACATGGAGAGAGAGAGAGAGAGCATACCACAATTAACAATGAGGTAATGAATGAACAAAATGCACTAGATGCATTGAGAGGGTGTAGCTTATTGCAATTCTTCAAAATACCAAACATGAAAGCCAACACATGCTTGCTTGAATTACTAATCCATTACTGAAGTGTAGAGGATGATGCCTTCATGATATATCAGATGCCTCTACGAATTGAGGTGGAAGAAATCTACTTTATTACAGGTCTCTCCCGAAGAGGGGAGGTTGTGCATTCAACTAGCAGGACAAGGAGTAGTTTTTCAGTATAAGACTATGTACATATATACTGTCCTGGGACCCAGAAAAGATTGGAATTAAAATTCCAATCAAACATGTGGATAGCTTATCTATGAGGATTTTTTTTGTTTACCATTGTGAGGGTAAACGGATCAGCTTCACTGCATTAGGCTTCACGAGTGTCCATGAGCTTGGCAGTGGAATGCCTAACCATAGTTTTCAACTGGTGCACACCTCTTCTGACCAACATGAAGAGCTAGCTGACCTCTATTCAGAAGCGTCAGACAAATAACTTTGGATATGGGACTATTTATGCTCCTTCCTCTTTGAGAAGGTACCTGGGCTACATCCCAAAGTATCTGTCTCTATAAGCAGCCTGCAATATCCTCGAATGGGAAGATGGGCTGACTTGATGAAATGAATTGGAGGCAGGGACGTGCCTAGGACAACTTTCAATGATGAGTTTTTCACCTGGTGGGACCAATAGATCATCGCAGTCAATGACTACTCATATGCTGGCATGGATTTTCGAGGAGATCCAGACTTGGTGTTGCCACCAAACATAGCAATGGAAGACATAGGTAACAATTTTTTAAGTTTTTGTAAAATTTTAAGATTTTTTTTTTAAATATGAAATGAACTTAGAAATATATTTGATGGGACAAAAGACTGACAAAATGACCATGTTCCAGATGTGGGTCTGTGATGCAGGTAATTTCCCTCTGCGGATAGAGACAACCCCTCTAGCCCTAGAGTGGGTCTAGTCACAACAAGACAAAGACAATAGATAATTCCTTAAATAGTTATCGTTGAAGAGGCCTACCTTATACTAATGTTTGATGAAGTCTTCGTCATGTTGCTTCAACTATCACTATATTCTCCTTAATGAATGATTCACCTGAAACAATATATGAAAACGACATAACACATAATAGAGCACAACAACGAACTATCTACTTATAGAGTCAAGGAACCATAAGCTATCAACATACATTTCATACATGATATAGGAAATACCCATTGATTGTATTAATGTAAACAATAGTAAATCTTACAACCACGCCTTGACATTGCAAGCTTCCTTGAAGGGTCTGATCAATATATCTCCATAAGCATTCACTCTCAAAGGTCTCCCAGAAAGACTGATGACTCTCTCTCTCACCCAAAAGCACAAGTATGAAACTAAGGCAATCACAACAAGGCTTCCTTCTTACAAAACCATTTTGCACTATCAATCCACAACATGAAAGGCTATTCTCATACCTCACAAGCTATTTCTAGGATATCAGCAATCCAAACTGTAAGTTATCAATCCAACAAACCACGAACTAGCTAACTAAGAACTAGCACTCCAAAAAATAGTTGATCATAGTCATGGGGGATGATTTTATAAGAGGAGGACCCTCCATAAATGAGGGAAGAGGAAGCTTATCTTCATGGGAGGTTACTCAAAATGTCGAACCACCATATCAAATGAGGAGAGGTGAACTTATTTGACCCAAAAACCAGCTCCAGAACCACCCAAAAGTATCCTGTTTGAACTAATTTGCCATATCTGGTTCGTCACAAGTCAAACACTGAGACTCAGAGATGAAATCGCGAGGTTTTAGTGTATTTTGGGCTATCGTCACAAGTAGGATACTGATGAACTGCGGCGATCTTGAAACATGGGTAAAAAGGGGTCAACTTCAGGATTAATGAGCTTAGGCAATCTTCTTGAGTAATATGGAAGATTTGGACACATATTTTGGTATATGACAAAAAGCAGATGTCATTCAGGGCCTGACTCTATCCAAGATCAGGGGATGTAGGGTCAGTGACAAAATACTCTGTAACAGATGCCCCCTAAAGCATGAAGGCCAAGAGAGTGGGAGGGGTGAAATGCTTTACGAAACCATAATTGAACCGGAACACCATTGCGGAGAACCTGCAGACGCAAGTACAACTGATATCTCTGATAGTGAAAGAAGTACATGTAGTCGAGGTATGGGCGTAGCCATCCTAAAGACAAATAGAATTGGTCTATGGTATGGAAGCAACTATCCAGTCGAAAAGACCATATGAAAACACAAGTATGGTCACAGCCATCCAGAAAAACTTAGGTATGGTCGCAACCATCCAATAAAAAGAGTCATGTATAAATAATCCACGCAACTTGGACTTGTGTAATCTGAGCACAAGGTTTTGAATCCTGACCTGTCCATCATACAATTTTGAATATGTGAATAAATGTGTTGAAGTCGAGCATACTAGAAAATCACTTGATTACCGACCAATGATGTGAACCGTTAACAAGTGCGAGAGAGACCACCAGTAATGTCAATGGTTCTCAAGGTACTGCTAGTACAATCCACAAAGCATGAATAATGACCTAGAGTTGAACACTTGTGAAATCACCTGATCAAAGACCAATCATGCAAGCCTATCATCGAGTGCGAAGAACTTTCCATCAAGGCATGCAAGCTCCAAGGTACCAGAAAAAAGTCTCTAGATCAACTTCCCAGATAATGAGTTGATGTCGACAGGAAGCGTTCTGTCACAAGAGGGCCATAATATTTCCCACATGAACGACGCGAGACAAAGGAACAAGATGAAGATGGATGAAACTGAGAATTAGAGGAGGATGTAAGGGTGCAAACTACAAAAGGATTAAGCTCTTGAACATATCGATGACACAACTCTAGAATGCGGCAGCATTTTGGTACCAAGGGGATCAAGGCTCATGCAGATAGTAGGGATCGAATGGAATGAGGCAAAATGAAGAACACAAATCCCGGAAGGCAAATGAAGAAGTGAGGATATCCCAAACTCAGCAAGAAGCAAAAAGGTGTCGATGTTCAAGAGGGACAAGCTACCGTAGGTAATCAATATAATATTTCCAAATTTTCTCCCACCATTATTGGCGAGTACCCCATTTATTTTTGAAACAAAAACTTGAAGGGGATAACATATGCTTGCAATATAATTTTTTCCTTCAAACAAATCCAACCCAGTGAAATTTTAACAAGCCCTAGGGAGGAGAAGCTCGGGTCTCATCATGGAAACGAGTCCAATGTCGTCAGGGTTTAACAAGCCTGACATAGGTAAAACTCAGAGTCTATTTCATATTTAGAGAGTTTGAAAAAGACATGGAAAAAAAAAACTCTAGATTTCCCTTTTCATAAATTTGTCCCTCAAACTCGAAAAGGTAGAAAATAATATCCAAGGGAACCTATTGACCACAAAATATCAACGTATGCCTTTTTCGTAAATAATCTATCCCATCCCGAAAAAGGGGTGAACATATACTAGGTAGATGACACTTCACAGCCTTTAACGAGTTCAAAGCGACAAGCGCTCAGTGATCTTTTCTTTTTTAAAGGGTCGGAAAAGAGCTTAAAGTAGACCTTTGATTTTATTTTCTTTGACTAGTCAAAAAGGAAAAACACTCAGCAATCTTTTCATATTTTACAAGTTAGAAAAGAGCTTAAAGGTGACTCATCCTAGAGGAATAGAAAAGAACTTAAAGGTGACTCATCCTAGAGGAATAGAAAAGAGCTTAAAGGTGACTCGTCCTAGATGAACGAGTGGTATAAAGGGTAGCAACTAGTTCCGGCAATGGAGGAATTGCTCAAAACATGTAATGGATAAAGGTTGGCTAATAAAACCACTCATTGCTGCAGTCACTCAAGAAAGAAAACAACCAAGTGAAAGCATATGATCGGCCAAAGAGATGGTGGCGATTGTAGGAATTTACAGGGTAAGTTCCTCAGACAGAACACCAAAAGGACACCGCTCACAAACAGATCACAGATTAATACACCAGTATTTTAACGTGGTTAAAACCCTCAGAGAGGGAAACAGTCCACGGCCTGCGCCAACGTGGCTACTACAGGCAATTTATTAATAAAAGAATGAAAATTTACATAAGCTTCTCTCATGCACGGTTAACCTTCAAATGACCCTCCATGCGCTTTAAATAGAATTCATGGCCCAATCGGGTGTCAAGCCACGGATCAAGTGTCGGTAATACCGAGGAGAGAATGAACCGTCGGATCACTACATATCGTGACCGTCGGATTGTAAGTTACAAAATGTACAACGGTAAAGAAACACCCTTTACCTAACTCTATACCTAACTCTATACTAGACCAAGTTGAAGTTAACTATTCCTATGTGTCGGAATATCCTAACATCCCCCCTTAAGAACAACTTGGGATAGGATTGAAGGATTTACAAATATGACACAATAGGAGAAGGAAGGAGGCACTAGAGCCTATCCCCCCTTGTGACAACTTATTGAACTCCAACCATAAATCAAAGTTTAGTAAACTTTTCCTCTGTGAGAGCCTTTGTAAAGATGTCTGCAAC
>APFE030091140.1:0-40903 GCA_000404065.3 Pinus taeda
AACTTTAGTATATCTCCCTTCACATGTTAAATATTTTTGAATGCATGTGAGGAGAAGTGCATAGTGTTCTTTTACATAATGTCTCGGCACAACCTTTGTAAGGTATTCATTTACATAAGGCTCCTTCAGGAACTCCTTGCAGGGGTTCATATCAAATTTGAAATTTTTGAACTACTCCTGCCCTCCTCTCAGAATTTCAGTCACCCTAGCAATAACCTCTGAAGATACTGGGAATTCTAACATGGACACTTTAGAGCTTAACCCTGTAAAATTTAAAGCAAAGGCTTTTGTTACCTCAGTATGTCCTCCCTGTAGCTTCTCACAAAATGTCCAGCAACCAGCATTCTGAAAAGCTTGTCTCACACCTTCATCTCTCAATGCCAAGTCCAACCCCACAGGTTCTGTTCTTTGACATCTTCCAAACCGATGCCCCTTCTTCTCCATTTCACTTTGAAGATTTTCGCACAAAGAAACAGCTTGAAGTTTTTCGCACAGAGAAACAGCTTGAAGTTTTTCGCACAGAGAAACAGCAGCAGCTTCAACTCAATTGGCAAATTCAAATTTTGGTAAGCAGGCTCGCTTGCAATCGGGTTCCTTTAAAGAATGAACTCGGGCTCCTCCGCAACTTATCAGTCTTATCATGCAAACGAACCAATTTATGCAACATTAACAAATATCATAACACTACCAGCATTACAAACCATTTAAATGATTTCATGTGTGTGGTTATGGACCTATTGGTGGAATGATGGCTTATACTTGCTTGAAAGGACACCATTCTGACAATAAACGGACGGACATACCGACTCATCCCCCAGGCATGACATTCTAAGAATCAGTGCTGTTTAAATCCCTGAATCCGCGATTTCGTAGCGCAGACAATTATAAGTTAACAAAATGCGCTACGAAATGGCTGGTTATTGACACGCTGTGAAAGGACTAAAACATCATTGCGCTGCAAAATCAGCCAATAAAATTGCGCTGTAAAAACGCGAAAAGGACCAGTGACGTATATAAGACAAGACATATCTTATATAATCATGATGGAGGATAGCTAACGGCTTTTGAACATGATTCATATGAATATCTTTATAAAACACGATCCCTAAGTGACAAACATAAGGCAATAACCATTAGACACCTATTTTTTGAACAAAAAAATTTTTATGGACAACATTATGTACATATCACTGCAGTTCTAGGTGATAACAGTGGCTCCACTTGGGATAGTGTGCTCCTGTAGTACACTAAGAACTCGTAGAATCAGTGCCTTTGTCCATTTTATTAAACTCACCCACAACTGACAAGCATTCCTTTCAAGCTTTGTGGGCCTTCTCCTCAGGCTAAAGCTTTCTTGTGCAGCTTGTCATTTATTTTTAGCAGGAAACATTCATAAAACAATTATATACAATGCTCATGAGATACTTGGTAGATTTTCACTGATTGTAATGCTTTAAGAACCTGCCATTGACAGGCCCTCCAGCATATGGTGATCCATCAACTTCTTGCAGAATGTAGGTGTTGTTCCCATGGAAAGCAGAAATCTGATATGGCCCCTTCCACAAATTTTCAAATTTGCCATGTTTACCCTTTTCTTCAATTCTAGCTTCCCACTTCAAGACTATGTCATCAACCTGAAATGTCACCTCTTTAATCTTCTTGTCAAATGCTCTCTTGACTCGATTCTGATTTTTTTGATGGCCTTCAAACACTTCATTTCTTTTCTCCTACAAAGCTATCAAGTGATTAATCCTTCGCTGTATGGCATTTGGTTCCTCTTCTAATCCTTGAATTAGCTTCATAACCGGTACCCCAAGAGATGTTGGGAAAATAGCTTCTGCTCCATACACAAGTTCATATGGTGATGTTCCAATAGACCTTTTTGTGCAAATGCGATCAGCCCACAAGGCATACTTCAACTTTAAGTGCCAAGCCTTTTTATTTTCTTGCAGCAGTTTCTTGATAATCCTCACAAGGCTTTTGTTTGAACTTTCAGCTAGACCATTTCCCTGTGGATAGTAAGCTGTGGAATGACCAAGGGAAATATGATACTGATGACAAAAGTTTATCATTCTTTTAGACTTAAAAGCTTGAGCATTCTCTATGATAAGCTTGAGTGGACAACCAAATCTTGACAAGATGTTATTTTCTAAAAAGGAAATTATCACTGAATCATTTGCTTGCCTTGTTGGTACTGCCTCTATCCACTTTGTAAAATAATCAGTGGCTGCGAGAATCCAGCGATGCTGCCCTGATGAAGGAGGATGGATTTCCCCTATAAAATCTAGTCCCCACTGCTGGAAGGGTGCTTCAACATAAATAGGAACCAATGGCATAGGCATGAGCTTTCTTTTACCTTCAAATACTTGGCATTCATGACATGAAGCTATCCTTTTATAAATATCTCTGAACATGGTTGGCCAAAAGTACCCAGCTCTTAAAACTTTGTTTGCAGTAGCTTTCCAATAGTGATGGCCTCCATACTCTCCCTTATGAAATTCATCAATTACCTTATCTGCTTCTTCTTCAATGAGACAATTCAGCAAAATCCCTCCTGCATCCTTCCAAAATAAATTCTGGTCATATACAAAGTATCTAAGAGATTTCAGCTTGGTGAACCGAGCTTTAGATTTATAAATGTTATCAGGGGCTCTATTGTGTTGCAAAACAAATGCTACATCTCTATACCATTCAGATGTCAAAAACTTTTCATTGATTTGGACCAATTCTTCTTCATTCTCAGATATCTCTGATATTTCTGTGCTGAAATTGATATCCATGCAGTCTAAGTTTGACTGAGCCAATAATTTTGCTAAGCCTTGACCCTTTACCAATTTAGTGGGTTTAATTTCAATGTCATACTCTAATAGCTTTGCTATCCATTTCCCTCTCTTTCCATCTGGGTCAGCTTGTGTAAGAATATCTTTTATAACAGCACTTGGCACGTATGCAATAATATGAGAATGCAACACATAAATTATGAAATCCTTAATTGCTTTTACCAATGCATATGCTTGTTTTTCCAAGATATTATATTTCAGTTCTGCATTAGCCAATGTCTTGCTAAAGAAAGAAATGGGCTGCTCAGTACCTTGACTTCCCTTTTGCAACAAGACTCCAGCTATTGTATCTTCAGAAGCAAATGTGAAGATCAGAAATTCTTTGGTGAAATCAGGGCTGATAAGAACTGGTGCTTGAGTGAGTGCTTTTTTGATTTCTTCATATGACTTCCTTGCTTCAGCGGTCCACTTAAAATCTGCTCCTTTCTTTAGCATCTTTGTAATATGTTTAACCACTTCAGCAAAGTTAGGAATGAACCTTCTAACAAAATTAACTTTACCCAGAAAAGACTGAACCTCTTTCTTGTTCCTTGGCAATTCTAGCTTTTGAATGGCACTGACTCTATTAGGATCAATCCTAATTCCCTCTTCAGAAATAATATGGCCAAGCAATTTGCCAGAAGTCAAAGCAAAGATACTTTTGGTTGGGTTTAGAGAAATACCAAACCTTCTACACTTGAGCAAAATCCTTTCTAGGTGCTTCAAATGGTCCTCTTCTTTCTTTGAAAAGACTGTGATATCATCAAGATATACCACCACTGATTTATCTTTTTCCTCAGCAAAAGCAATGTCCATAGCTCACTGGAAAGTCGCTCCTGCATTCATGAGGCCAAAAAGCATCTTTGCATACATAAATGTGCCCCATGGTGTAGTGAAAGCTGTCTTTTCCTGATCATCTGGATGGACAAGGATCTGATTGTACCCTGAGAAACCATCTAGCATGGACATTCTTTGAGAACCAACAATATTCTGCAAAATAAAATCCATTTTAGGAAGAGGGTAATTATCTTTCAGTGGAGCCTTGTTCAGGTTCCTGAAATCTATGCAAATCCTTATCTCCCCATTCTTTTTTCTGACTGGTACCAAATTAGCAAGCCAATTTGAAAATCTGATTGGAACAATAATCTTTGCATCAAAGAGCTTCTTCACTTCCTTTTCAATTAGTGGCATTATAAGAGGATTAATTCTCCTTAATTTCTGCTTAAAAGGTTTCTATTTTGCTTAATTGGGATAGTATGTTGTATGATTGAAGAATCATACTGCTTTAGATCAGCATAGCTCCATGCAAAAACATCAATAAACTTCCTCATCAATTCAACATACTTAACCTTCATATCAGCTGATAAGAACTTTGAAATTTTGACTAATTTAGGCATCACTGAGTCACCTAAATTGCAGCTCTCTATTTCCTCTTCATTTGCCTGCAGTCTTGGTGCTTTAAACACATCATTCTGATCAAACAGTTTCTCAAGTGGAATAAGACCCTTTGGAATTAGATTGTTTTGCAACTGCAACACCTCGGATTTTTCCTTTGTCTCTGCTAACATATTCTGCTGATCAATTTGACTATGCTCAAACTCTCCTTTCAACTCTAGGAAATTTCTTACCTGCTGATCATCTTCAAAGACCTGCCAGTTTAGGATATTATCTGGGATGACTGGCCTATGGCGGACCTTCACTTCATAGCTATCAGAATCTTGTTTAGGAATAACAAACAGACTGGCTGCTACAGCAAGAGAATCTGCAACAGAATTTTGATCTCTGGTTTTTATACTGAAGGTATATGATTGAAACTTTTCCAACAATTCCAACACCAAATTTCTGTAGGCTCTCATCCTTGCATCCTTTGTTTGATAGGCACCTTGAACTTGCTTTATGATTAGTTCAGAATCTCCATAAACAGGAATGTTTTTTGCCTTCAACTCTATCAAGGTTTCTAAGCCTAACACCAGAGACTCATACTCGGCCATGTTATTGGTACAATCAAAATTAAGTTTGTATGACAGAAACTTACTTTCCTCGGTTGGACTCATGATCCAAATCCCAGCTCCTGCACCTTCTTTTCCTGCTGCTCCATCAAAGTATAAAGACCAGCAACCCATGATGTCTCTTTCATTGCTTTGCTGCTCCCTCGGACACTGATTTTCTGCATATTCTTCTTGTGACTCTTTTTCTACTGATTCATTAAAGAGAATAGCTGATCCAAGGCCTGTATCACAAGAATAAATAGGGAAATTCTGTGGCTTGTCCTTGCTACTTACCATATATGCCATTCTTGTTTCTCGATATAACCTTCTTTGTTCACCAAAAACTGGAATAGTAGCATATGTCAGATCCATTTGTAAGGTACCCTTGATTTTTGCTGCCCATGACCTTGAAAGTAGCATCCCAAATTTAGGTGGAACATCTGCGACAACAATGTCCATGACAGTTGTCTTTGCTGGGATTTGTGTGAGTGTCACAACCACATCCTTTATCAGCCCAATACAATGAACTCTCTTTGAATCAAAAGAAAATAAATCCTTGTATTGTCTAGTTATTTCTAATCCCAATCTTTCCATAATTACTTTAGGCATGAGGTTATGGGATGCCCCTGAATCCAGCATAGCATTATGAAGAGTCATCTCATGTATGTTAATGCTTATATAAAAAGGAGGAAACTCATCATTTTGCTCATCCTCAAGTCTTGGACCTAAACATATGATAGGATTATCCTCTTGAACATTTAAAATATCAGCCCCTCCTGGTGGAGAACTAAGCATTTCCACAATCTTACTTCTATATTTGTCTACTTTCAGTATTTCATTGAATGGGACTGATATTTTAATTTTAGCTATCTCATTTTCTATATTAAAGACAGAAGTAGACCTTTCAATTTCCTTAGGAGGAGCAGGGATTTGATTATCTTTTCTTTCAGGAGGGGAATCACCTTTATCATCAATCTGTTTTGACTTTTCCTTCTTATCTTCAGCTGCTTTTGAAACATTCTTCTTGGGCTGAGCTTTATTTGCTGTAATAGGGACATCTCTGTTTCTGAGATTGTACTGCTTTTGAATCTCAAATATGGCATGCTGATAACCCTTTAAGAAATCTGAGGGTTCCTCCTCGGCTTTTAACTGGCTGGACTCATCATGTTCCTCCTTTGTTAAGAAAATTTCTGAATCTTCTTCATCAAGACAATGAATAGATTCTTCAGGTTCTTCAGGTCCATCTTCTTCATCTACCATGTTTTGTTGAAAAGGAGGTCTCACTGGGGGATCTGCTTGCTGATTTCTATTGTCTCTTGGCCTTTGCTGATTTTGAGGCCTTCTAAATTGAGGATTCCTGAACCGAGGCTCTTGCTGTGCTTGGGGAGCAGCAGTATTCCCAAGTGCTAATTGATCCATCAATTTCTCCATAGTTTTTATGATGGTTTCAAATTTATCTTCTTGAGCAGAGGTAGAAGGCTTCTCCTCCTCCTTTACCTTAGCCTTTGCCATCTTGGACTTTTTAGCAGCAGTTATATTCACCTCTACCTTGATTGCATCATTTTGCATTTCAGCCAAAGTAGCAGACTCTCTTTCTCTGAGTAAAAGAGAAAAATCTGAGTCAAAAGACTCAACATATCTTAACTGTGCCAACGCTCCAGGAGGTTTCAAATGTGCTGGAATAGAATTGTATATTTTATTAAACCTCTTAGAAAAGTTTTGAACAGTCTCATCTGGAGCTCTTCTTAAACTATTATATTCAGTGAGGGCTTGAACAGGATTAGTTCTATTTCCCCATTTCCTGAGAAAACTATCTTCAAACTCAGCCCAACTATGAATGCTACCAGCCCCTAGGGCTTTGAACCATTTTCGTACTTCCCCAATAAAATTCTGAGCAAATAGTCTTAATTTTACATCTTCATCATCAACTTCTTCCCTGTCAACAAAATCATTGAATCTATCCACATGTTCTTCAGCTGTAATGTTCTCATCTCCTCCCCATGTTGGAATTCTAGCAGCATATTTGCTAGGGAGATCATGTAAAACCTGAGGGAGAGCTAGAGGAGCATACCTAGCAGGTACAACCATAATGAATGGAGGAACTGTGACAATAGGTACTGTATGACCAGAAGGACCAGAACTAGTATAAGATGCTGTCTGAGGGCTATGTGGACTAGCAGAGGCTGAAGACAAAGTGTGAGTACGAAAAGGACTATTTGGACTTTGTAAACCACTAACAAAAGAGCTCCAATTTGGGAGAGGTAAACCAGTTTTAGACTTAAGCAAAACTTCAAAAGGGTCAAGCTCCTTGAGCTGTTCCAAGTCCTCTTTCTCTAATAACAATTCAGAAGTAACAATTTCCCAAAACTCTTCTTTATCTCTCTGTGATACTAAAGATGAAGTATCAATACCTCTCTTTTGTAAATCCAAAATGATACCAATCAATTCCTCTTCATCTTCAGACCTCAATAAAACCTCTTGAACTTTATCATCTACAATTTTATTTTCAGGACTTCTAGAAAACTCAGGAAATAAGGACTTTGAAACGCTTGAAGTACCTAGTATATCAGAAAATCTTTGTTTACTCCTTGAGATGATATTAGGATTCTCCACAGGACTAGGTAGATTTGGGTCAGGATTACTCCTTGTATATCTTCCTCTCGAAGCCACCTTTTAAACTTTAAGAATCAATGGAGTCACCAAGGTAGAATGCAGCCTCGAAAATCACTTTGAACTCCTGCTACCTTCAGAAATTCAACCTCATAATTTTGGGAATGAGTAATCTTCAGACTCCCGGCAGACGCACCAAAATGTTATCACAAAATCATGTACTGATGGCTGCTAATCAATTAGACTCTATGTAACTATTTCAAACCAGACTCTTGGCTAAGGATTAGCCTCCCTAACTTGAGAGGGCTCTCTCAAAATAAATTATTGATTTATCTTTAAGCACTAAGAGGGCTAACTCTTGTAATGAGAACTTTCATAAACATGATGGTTGGACATACAACATAACATTTCTTCCATTGGGCTCATGGAGTCAAACACTATTTCAGTAGACTATTAACTACTCATTCATAGAAGTCAAGGCATGTAATGTTTAAATGCTCAAAACATTTTAAAGAATCTCAACTCATAAGTATACACAGGAAGTCTGAGCACTAGGTGAATTCAGAGTGATTGTATACCTATAAAGCTGTAAAAGAAAAGAACCTCAACTCATAAATATACACAGGAAGTCTGAGCACTAGGTGAATTTAGTGTGATTGTATATCTATAGAGCTGTAAAACTTACATTTGGTAAGACAAAACCACAAACATCTTGAGCCTTTTAACAAAGTATGAATCTTGAGAAGAAAAAGTAGTCTTTATATTACTGTAAAAAGCTTTATACACTGGCCAATATAGACTCTGTTTTTTGCATAAACATCCAACCCTCATTACATCAGAGTTTCCTCTATATATAGGAAAACATTCTTAACTACTTTGAGCTTCCTCCTCCAGAATGAGGGGAGCTCGATGACTGACATTAACTATCCTTATCTATCTTAACAGACTCATTAAATCTACTAAGCATTGAACTGTAATTACAAAAGAGTTTTAATCAAACTTAAATTCTAATTTTATTCTCCTCATATCATGATTCCTTTCTAAATCTTCAACAACTGTCTCCTTTAATTCTGGCCATGATAGCTGAGATAAGGATGCAAGAAACTGGATTAGCCTTGGATGCTGAATGTGCTGATGGTTTATTTATTATAAGAACCAACCGCTGTTTTTTCGGTCCATGTTTCCCACCATCCTTCGAAGGTTAAGAAATATGTTCCCAGCTCTTAAATACTCCATAATTGATGAGCATCATCCATATTTCCTGATATGCTGGAAGTCTTGTTTATTGAACATGTGTACAAGCCCAAATCCTCGTATGCATCTTTAGCCAAACCTTAACCACCGGTAATAAAGCACCTTTATTAAAGTAATGGTTTAAGACAAAATATTTTACCTTTATGAAGAATGCACACTTGTCCTTATCAAAACGGCCCTGATAGTCTTATGTGGTCTCCTTGATGTCCATTAGGCCTTTTCTTCTAAATCTGATGACCTCATCATAAAACTGTTTAATTTCTTCAAAAAGTAGCACCTACAGTAGTTTCGTAGCGCGCTACGAAACTGCTGTTTCTTCAAAAACACAGTCTTTAATGAATGTATCAATATTCTCTGTGACTGTAACAGCTTGGCCACTAGTTTCAAAACTCCTAATTTACCTTGATTTTATATGTCGTGCTTACATGCCTTAAAAACAGTGAACTTAAATAAAATAAAGCAAAACTCTGGAGCAGCACCTGACTTTTAAAATCTGCAATTTCATTTGGCAGCTAATCTATTTAGCTGTGCCTTTAGTTTTGCAACCTCCTTTTCCATGGCTGCGATTTCAGCTACGACCCTCTCCATCTCAGCCACTTCTTTTTCGGTTGCCTCCCACTGGTCTTTAGAAGATGTAGTCTTTGCTTCTTGAGAAATGGGGACCTTTTTATTCAAATCTTTCTTCTTGATTTCTTTTGCTTTTTCTATTCTGGGCAGCTGTTTCTTCATTTCTCTTGCTTGCCTTCTGGTATAGGGTTTTTTCTTCATTTCCTCTGCCTCCTCTATTTTAGGCAGTTGTTCGATTACTTCTGTTCTAGGCACCTTTACAGCTACCTCTTTCCCATGCATTTTCTCAGCTTCTTTGATTTGCTTCCTTGTGACTGGCCTCTGTGGTTTGAACACAAATTCTTTACCAGGTTCCTCAAACCTTAACCTTTTCGAGGCTTTTGATTTTTTGGAGCTCTCTGGTGATGATTGAGTCAGGTCAATGTGCATTGGCTCCATATGCACTGATTTAGCTTGTTCAAAATCAATAGCCTCAAGCAGATCATTTAAACTAGCCTTTGATATTGGGCTTTCTTCAGTAGCTACTGATTTGCCCTTCTCCCTGCTTGATTGACTTATGGTTTTTACCCTTGATACCTGTTCAGCTCTACTTGGCTTAGGTGCCTCTTTCTTGTGCTGCTTGATCTTCTTTTTGTCTTTTATCTCCTTTCTGAGCTCAGCAAGGGTAGGTTCTTCAACTGACTTTTCTCTTTCTTTAATAGGCAATGGAGTGAGGCCTATCTTACTCTAAAAACCAGACATAAAAATAAAAGAATCCCAATCCCGACCAATTTTCTACAGACTATCCAACACTAGCAATTTTACCAAACCATGATGAAAAAGAGATGTTTCCCAGTTCTCCTTCTTCAGCTGAATTTTATCACACATTTTACTGAGGCTACGAAACAGGTAAAATGGGATATCTATGGATGCTTTGCCTGTAAAATGTAGTAACGGCTTAAAATGATAGGAGTAAACTTTAGTATATCTCCCTTCACATGTTAAATATTTTTGAATGCATGTGAGGAGAAGTGCATAGTGTTCTTTTACATAATGTCTCGGCACAGCCTTTGTAAGGTCTTCATTTAAATAAGGCTCCTTCAGGAACTCCTTGCAGGGGTTCATATCAAATTTGAAATTTTTGAACCACTCCTACCCTCCTCTCGGAATTTCAGTCACCCTAGCAATAACCTCTGAAGATACTGGGAATTCTAACATGGACACTTTAGAGCTTAACCCTGTAAAATTTAAAGCAAATGCTTTTGTTACCTCAGTATGTCCTCCCTGTAGCTTCTCACAAAATGTCCAACAACCAGCATTCTGAAAAGCTTGTCTCACACCTTCATCTATCAATGCTAGGTCCAACCCCATAGGTTCTGTTCTTTGACATCTTCCAGACCGATGCCCCTTCTTCTCCATTTCGCTTTGAAGTTTTTCGCACAGAGAAATAGCTTGAAGTTTTTCGCACAAAGAAACAACAGCAGCTTCAACTCAATTGGCAAATTCAAATTTTGGTAAGTAGGCTCGCTTGCAATCGGGTTCCTTTAAAGAATGAACTCGGGCTCCTCCGCAACTTATTAGTCTTATCATGCAAACGAACCAATTTATGCAATATTAAAAAATATCATAACACTTACCAGCATTACAGACCATTTAAATGATTTCATGTGCGTGGTTATGGACCTATTGGTGGAACGATGGCTTATACTTGCTTGAAAGGACGCCATTCTGACAATAAACGGATGGACATACCGACTCATCCCCCAGACATGACATTCTAAGAATCAGTGCTGTTTAAATCCCCGAATCCGCGATTTCGTAGCGCAGACAGTTATAAGTTAACAAAATGTGCTACGAAATGGCTGGTTACTGACACGCTGTGAAAGGACTAAAACATCATTGCGCTGCAAAATCAACCAATAAAATTGCGCTGCGAAAACGTGAAAAGGACCAGTGACGTATATAAGACAAGACATATCTTATATAATCATGATGGAGGATAGCTAACGGCTTTTGAACATGATTCATATGAATATCTTTATAAAACACGATCCCTAAGTGACAAACATAGGGCAATAACCATTAGACACCTATTTTTTGAACAACAAAAATTTTATGGACAACATTATGTTCATATCACTGCAGTTCTAGGTGATAACATATTTGATGATCTCATGCGAGCCCATACGCACGAGGGAGAATAAGTAACACGATATGGGCTGGGGACAAAACTCAATCAACACTACATATGCCAGTGGTTCCTTTGTCTTGTGTATAGCTCTTGATGGATAGCTCTTGAAGAGCTATGGGACCAGCTTGAGAAGGCCAAGTGCCTGATGTTCTAGGCTTGGTGCCTGATGTTCCAGGCTAGGTGCCTGATGTTTCAGGCTAGGTGCCTATTATTGGATTGGGATGCCGAAGTCTAGAAGGGATGTAAAGGACTTCAATGCCTGGGGCTGTGCGCCTTAGTAGTTGTGGAGGGAGTGGGCCAGCCTGTGAGATGCCCGAGGTCATGGAGTACCGGACCGGATGCCTGCCTTGGGGTAGATGAGGTCTGAGTCAGGCGCGAGCCTTGGGGCCAGCCTTGGACTATGATACAGACCGGGTTAAGCTTAGCCTGGTACCGAAAGTGGGAAAAATGACATAAATTCCTTGAGATTTCCCGGGGTGTTGGGGACTTTCGATGCTTGCTGGTTATACTAGTTCAGCAGAGGGTGTTGGCAACATGAAGTAAATAAATTTTTAAATTTTAAATATAAAATTATAATATAATATAAATAAATAAAATAATAATACATAATAAATATAATTAATATTAATAATAATAATAATAATAATTATAAATATAAATAATAAATCACTTAATTAATAAATAATAAAAAATAAATATATATGAAATATTTTAAAATATATAAGAAAATAAATAAAAATTAAAAATAGTATAACTACACTAAAAGCTCTAAATAAGATATAATAGTAATAAAACAAAGGAAGCAATAAAGAATCAGTAAACTAAAAATCAAAGAAAATAAAATTTCAAGGAAGGCTAAAAATCAAGTTGCTGAGACAATGGAGTGTGTGCATGTGGTTCCCCATCCAATGTTGTTCTATTAATAGATGGTGAGGAAGATGAGAGCATTCTTGCATTTTCTATCATTCGAGATTCTATTCTTCATTCTCTTGGAGAATGGTATACTAAGACTTAGGGAGCACTGCAGTAGTCATGATTGAGGGCTCGGGGTGGCCGTTGTAGCAGAATCCTGCACAATTTAGCCTACGGTTGGAGGAGAGTCGTCCCCAAAACCCTGTTGCGGTAAGCCTACTTCTACCACAGGTAAGCCCAGGTAAGCACTCTTCATAGTTTAAATTTAATGTTAATAACTTAATTAGATATCTATTTTGGGGCTGTCACAACTTGCATATGGTACATGGGACATGTCCTTTTCCTATTCTTGTGCCTTGGGACACTGTTCAGCAGATAGTTTTACACCTACAGGAATATGAACCTTCACCGGTTTACTATCCTGCATATTAAACTTCTGCAATGTTGTCTCAACATACTTCCTCTAGTTTAACGAAAGCTTCCTCTTTGCTCGACCTCTTTTAATTTCCATGCCCAAAATATAGTTTGCAACACTAAGATCTTTCATGTCGAATTTGGAGGACAATTGGGTCTTCAATTCCTGGATAATTTCTTTGTCATTTTCAACCAGCAACATATCATCCACATACAAGACCAAATAAATAACACGGTCACCAATTAATTTATAATACACATAGTGATCTGCTTTGCTTCTAGTGAAGCGAAGTCCCCGTATAAATGTATCAAATTTCTGATACCATATCCTTGGTGACTGTTTTAACCCATACAGAGACTTCTTTAACTTACATACCAGTTTTTTCTTACCCTTCACCGCAAAGCCTTTAGGTTGCTTCATGTAGATCTCTTCTTCCAGATCCACGTGAAGAAATGTTGTCTTCACATTCATTTGTTCTACCTCAAAATCAAAAGTAGAAGCAACAGATAAAAGTAATCTAATAGAAGCAACCTTGGCAACAAGAGAAAAAATATCACCAAAATCAATTCCCGACACCTAGAAATAACCTTTTGCTACCAACCGAGATTTTTATTTCTCCACCTTTCCTTTTTACATTTGTCTTGTTCTTGAACACCCATTTGATGCCAATGGGTTTCCTTCCAACCGGCAACTCCACCAGATCCCAAGCCTCTTTTTTGTGCAAAGATGCCATTTCATCAACCATGAACTCTTTCCAGTTTTCCATCCTTTGAATGTATTGCTTTCTTCAAAGTTTTGGGATCATCATCAGTAATAGATAAAGAAAAATTTGAATAGAAATCAGATGGACTATACCTTTCTGGATGCCTTCTTTCTCGAACTGATCTTCTCACAACCGGAGTTTGTGGCTCTTCATCTTCTGATTTCTATTCTACTGTAGAGTCTAATTCTTCCTCCTTTTGCTCAAACTCTATCTTTTCAGGTTCTTTAGGTAGGACTTCATGTTTAATAATATCTTTCACCTCTCTAAACACCACATCTCAGTTGTAAACAACCTTCCTTATTACTGGGCTCCAAAACTTATAACCTTGTAAACCATCCTTATACCCAATAAAGATGCACTTTTTAGATTTACTATCCAACTTTGTTCTTTTCTCCTTTGGAACATGTACATATGCATCACATCCAAATACCCTCAGATGTAAAAGAAAGGGTTTATTACCAGTGCATACCTCTTTTGAAGTCTTATCCTCCAACGCTGATGAAGGTGACCTGTTGACCAGGTAACATGCAGTCTCCATCGCCTGTGCCCAGAATTCTTGTCCTAACTCGACACTACTGAGCATGTTTCTTGCCCTTTCCATCAACGTCTTATTCATTCTTTCTGCAACTCCATTTTTCTTAGATGTGTATGGAGTATTCTTTCTCCATGCTATACCACACTTCTTATAGAACTTTTTAAATTCATTTTTTTCAAAACTCTCCATCATTATTTGTCCTCAACACCTTTATCTTCTTCTCTGTCTGGTTTTCCACTAGAGCCTTAAACTCTTTAAACCTATCAAAGACTTCAGATTTCTTCTTGAGGAAATATATCCCTGTATTCTTTGAGAAGTCCTCTATAAATGATACAAAGTACATAGACTTACCCAGTGATGGAATTGACACAAGTCCAAATACATCACTGTGCACAAGCTCTAATATTTGTTTCACCCTCTTACCACTAGAGGGGAAACTCACCCGATTATGCTTCCCATATACACGATTTTCATAGAAATCAAAATCCAGAGAGCTATTAGTCATACCTTCTACCACACCTTTATCATGAAGTATTCGAAGGCTCTTCTCTCCAATATGTCCAAGCCTTTGATGCCATAGCATGGTCTTTTCTCCAGAGACCACTAGATTTTATACTCCATTGATCTGATAATCACCCTATGAGTGACCTCAGTGAAAAATTTATTAAATGAAGGTATTACAGACTCATATGTTAGTGTGGTCTTATTTGTTATTCAAGCAATGGATCGATCATATTGAAAATACATATATACTTAAAAATGGAAAAAAACAGAGAAATACAGTAAGAAAATACAAGAACACAAGAAATTAATAAGGAGTTCACCCTATCCTCCAGGGCTACATCTCCAGTCCAGCTCTAAGTGGTGGCCTTCTTTTATTATGTCTTGAAGTAGAGAATTACAATGAAGGAGCTCAATGTGAGTCTCCTCAAATAGATTGGCTTGGTAGGGTGGTTCTTGGTTTCCGCAAGCCACTAGAGTACACAAACTCTTTTCCTTGCCAGCTCTTTGACTTCTCGGGTCTGACAGATCCTCTCAGGGATGGCTTGAATCTCTCAAGCTCTCTAGTGCTCGATGCTGCCTTTGGTCAGCTCGTCCCTTCTATCTTCTTTATACTTTTTGCTTCACTGGTTCTTCTCTTCTCTGTCTTTCTCTCCTTTCTTGGTGTCCTTTTTGTTCTATGTTCATGGCTTTAAACCATTTGATCTCATGGTGGTTCGATTACTCTTCCACCTTTGTCGAATCACCTACTTGCAGCTGCGCTTGGAGTTTCTTATTCTCGGTGTCATCATCAGACTCACAGGGAGCGACCACTTGTCCTCCTGCAAACTGCGCCAGCCTGCTTCGTCAGTCCAATTCTTCTGTTACATCGTGGAATGAGTCATTTGCCACCTTGGCGGTCAATTCGGACTTCAAATTCTTTAATATCATGGCTTAATCCCCAGTCAATTCTATCTTCTCCATCTGGCACAATCTCAGCCATTAGATTTGGGGCCCCCGGATCTGACGCCATTCACTCATCCCATGCAGTCGACCATTAGCATGGGATGAGAGGTGGTTTCCTCTCTCCTTTTCTTGCGACGCATCGGCCACTGAGTGGAATCACTCCACTTTCACCAAAACTTCTTACCACCCATAGATGCCTCCGATTAATACTACTGGTTTTGGAGGAGGTCCTGCCTTTAGTGCTTAGCCTTTTGTCCCATGGTTTTCCCGGCTCCCATGTGACCGAGTGCTCGAGGCTTCTTGATTTTGAGGGTTTTCGCCCAGCAATCGCGCATAAAAAACTTCCTATGTTTCCAGATCCGGGTCTCCTAGGGGCTAATTTCACTTCCTGCACAGTCTCCATGGGCTTCGGTCAATGCGCTTTGACCGAGGTCCTCGTCGTTCCACGTTGGCTACCACTGCCACTGGTTTAGATGTGTTTTTGATCGTTGTTTTAAATTCTTTGAAGTCTGTCCCGACCTAGTACAGCCATGGCTCTGTTAATCATTGTTTATGGATCTAATTCGGATCACGGCCTTCCCATTGGAAAGCTTTTGGACCACCAAAAGGTTTTCTTTCAAGCATCGACTAAGTGAGGGTACTACTGTCTCACTTGCCCAATCTCAATCCACTTTGCACTGCTCAACTTCGAACCTTTGAGTCCAATTTTGAGGTACTCAACATCTCCTCTATGCGTCATCCTCACCTTTTTGTCCAAGACTGTGTCTTCCTACAATTCATTCAGATATTCAGGTAGCAGGTCATTAATAGAAGGCAATTGAATTTGCTCTTCAGGATCCTCAATCATCGAAGGTTCAAAAAATCTCAAGCAATCTGAATTTACAACTGAGTAGATGTACATGTAAGCTAGTAGATCAAGGCAAAAATAATTTTCACCAATCTTCTCAAGTATCCTAAAAGGTCCATACCTGATAGGATTTAGCTTTTTACCTTCACCTTGCATCCTATCCTTGCTGATATACAGCTAGACCTAGTCTCCAACTTGAAAACTATGCTACATGTGATGCTTGTCACGCCTAGCCTTGTATCTCGCTTGGCTCTCTTCCAGCGGTTCCTGTACTGCTTGGTGGATCTCCTAGATTTGTTCAATGAACCTAGTTGCCTTGTCCACATCACTGTGTCCATCAACCATGGTATCTTTACCAAAGACAAAATCCAAAGCAGACCTTGGTGTGAAACCAAAACAGGTTTCAAAAAGAGATCTCTCTGTAGAAGAGTGTTTTGCTCTGTTGTAAGCATGCTACACATAACACAAATGTTCATCCCAAAGCTTAGGATGCTTGCTACAATATCCTTTGAGTAACTGGATCACTGTCCTGTTAACTAATTATGTCTGGCCATCAGTTTGTGGATGAAAAGTTGTGCTTTTCTTTAGTTTGGTGTCCATTAGTTCCCACAGACTTGACCAAAACTTCCCCACAAATCGGGTGTCTCGATCAGATACAATAGAAGTGGGTAATCCAAAATGAACCCATACATGTTCAAAGAACAGTTTTGTAGTTTGTTCAACTGTAATCTATTTATTACAAGGTATCAAAATACACATTTTGCTGAACATATCCACAACCACATACAGATAATCATGACCTTTCCTAGATTTAGTAGTCCCCCAACAAAATCCATGGAAACACTTTCCCAAGGGTGAGAAGGAACTGGTAATGGAGTGTACAGGCCTAGTTTTCTATTATTGGGCTTGCTTTTAGCACACATAGTACCCCCTCTTACATATCTAGAAACTATCTCATTCATTTTCAGCCAATAACAAAATCTTTGCAGCTGTGCAACTATTTTACTTACCCCAAAGTGACATGATATCAGAGAAGTGTGTGCCTCTTTTATTATCTTTACTCTCTCTGTTTGTGGAATGCAGAGTTTCCCACAATGATATAAGAGTTGGTCCTTTACATGATAATCCAATTTTTCTACCTTTTTGCTTTGACTCAAAGTTGCATATACATCTTTAAAATCTATATCTAGAGCATCTTGTTCAATGTAGCTTTCATGTAGTACAAAATTATGCTTAAGTATAGTAGATGCATTTATAATGGGTCTAGATAACATATCTGCAACTTTGTTATGTATTCCCTTTTTATATCCGATGACTAAATGAAACTGTTGTAGAAAACCCATCCATCTGTAGTGCCTTGATTACTGCAACTTAGTTTGGGAGCGCAGATATTGAAGTGGTTGATGATCAGTATGTATTACTGTTTCTTTGCCCATTAATTAATGTTTCCACTTTTTCACACTCTGAACTAATGCATACAATTCTTTATCATATGTAGGATATTTAACTACTGCAGAATTAAAAGTCTCAGAATGATAACATATGGGTTTACTGTGCTGTGTCAACACTGCTCCCATGGCATAGTCACTGGTATCTGTTTGGATCTCAAATGGTATTTGTAGATTAGGCAGTGATAGTACAGGTGTTGTACTAATTTTTTCTTTCAAGGTGTCGAAGGCTTTCTGGTGTTTGCCTCCCCACTGAAACACCTTGTTCAATCCTGTCAAAGCATGCAAGGGAGTTTTAATTGAGGAAAAGTTAGAGATGAACTTCCTCCAATATTGTGATTCTCATAAGAAGCTTATCACTTCTGTAGCAGACTTGAGTTTAGGCCAGTTTACAATGCCTGCCACTTTAGAGGGATCTATTTTCAATTCACCACCCCCTACTATATGGCCCAAATAATTTAGAGATGTTTTGTCAAATTCACATTTTGAGAGTTTATCATAAAGTTTTTCTCTTTTCAAAACATCTAATGTTTGATTAACATGCTTTAAGTGTTCCTCCCACATTTTACTAAAAATTAGAATGTCATCCAGATACACAATAAAGAAATCATCAAGAAAAGGTTTGAGTACATCATTCATTAATCTCATGAAAGTAGCAGGGGCATTGGTGAAGCCAAAAGGCATAACCAACCACTCATAGAATCCCTGCTTTGTTTTGAAAGTAGTCTTCCATGCATCTTTCTCTGCAACTCTGACCTGATGGTATCCACTGTGCAAATCCAACTTTGTGAACTAAACAGATTCCTTCAATTGATCTAAACGATCATCTATGCGAGGAAGGGGATAATGATTTTTTATTGTTATCTTATTCAGTGCTCGGTAGTCAATGCACATTCTCCACGAGCCATCTTTCTTTCTCACCAAAACAATTGGTGACCCACATGGTGATGTGCTAGGCCTAATGAGCCCCTTCTTAAGCAACTCCTGCACTTGCTTCTTGATTTTAGCATTCACTAAAGCAGACAACCTGTACATTCCAATGTTGGGCAATGGAACATCTTGTTACAAAATAATATAATGTAGTATTTCCTTTTTGGTTGGCCGACCTTTAGGTTCTTGAAACAAAACATCATACTCTGAAACAATATTTTCTATATCAGCTTGTTGCTTAGCATTATAGCCCTCAAATACATTGGTTTGATCAGGTTTCTTTTTCTTTACAATCATTAGTAAGAATTGTTTGCATGAATTTATCATTCTTTTCATCTGCCCTGAGTTTATAAGAGTATAATTATTCTTGAGCTTATGAGCTCTTACAAAGTATTCGATTCCATATTTAACAAGTAGATACTTTTTCTCAGCTCTATAGAAAATAGCTTTTCTATCATACAAGGATGGACTCCCTAAAACAATTCCACATATATCCAAAGGAATTATGTCTAACTCAACCTCATCTACAAATGCTGACCCGAAAGAAAACTTGAATTTGCACTGTCTAGTCACTTGTAGTTGTGCTTTATCATTCAACCATCCTAATGGGTATGGTTTCTTGTGAGGTGTAGTTGCCAATCCCAATTTCTTTACAATTGCTTTAGAAATCAAATTTACTTGTGAGCCATTATCAAAAAAAGTATCAAACTTTTGATGTTTGGAAATAACTCGAATATGGAATAATTCATGTCTTTTTCTCTCATGTTCTTCATCAATAATAGATTGAGCGGAATTACTAGTAGATGCTTCAAAATCCTTACCTTTTATACCTGTGGCTGCAATGATTGTTTCATCTCCCGAGTCTGACCCCAAATCTTTTTGAATAGTTGCAACACTCTTCTTCTTCTTGCCCTCGAACTTCTTAGGTCTCAACTCTAGATGCAGAATCCAACAGTGCTCATCATCATGCCCCTCCTTTTTACAGTGAGTGCATGAAGCTTTGCTTTTCTGTGTAGTGTTAGCCTTCTTTGCTATCCACTTTTGCTTTCTTTTCTCCTTTCTCTTGCTTGAAGTTCGTTGGGATGGTCCCCAAACTTCTGGATTTCCATTCTTTCCTCTATCCTCTAGATGAGTAGCTTGTACAGATACCTCATCTATATTAGTGGAATTAAACATGAGGATGGTATGCCTCATGTAGCTATGTATACCACCAATTTACTTCAAAAGAGTCTTTGGTGAGTCTAATGAGATCCCTAGAATCAATGCCCTCTTTCTAAATTCTTGAGTATACCCTTGCACACTTTTCCCTTTCAACTGCCAAAGAATTTGCCAACTCATCATGGCTTGTTGCATGTAGGCCAATGGATAGAACTGCTTCTTGATTGTAGAAACAAAGTCACTCCAGACAAAGATAGTCTTACCATGTCTCTTCATGTCAGTTTGGGTTCTGCCTTCCCACCAAACCAAGGTAGTGGCTCCTAGGCATAGGCTTGCCAACTGAATTTTTCTCTTGTCTGAATCGATGTTCTGTACTCTGCAATACACATCAATTTGTCTAATCCAATTGTCCAACTTTTCAGCACTTAACTCTCCATCATATATAGGCAAGTCAAATTTAACATCTAGCTTGATCAAGGATGCTTTCTTATTATGCACAGGGCTATTAGGAGGTGTGAGAAATCTTTCCTCTTTCCTTTTTCCCTTTGAGTAGTCATGGGAATGAGACTCATCTTCTTCTTTGTCTTGTTTAGAACCTGATGAATCTTCATCCTTGTGCTTTCTAAAGTCCCTATACATTTCTTCTACCATAGACTTTATAGCTAGGAAACTTTCTATGAATTGAGGGTCTGGCCCCACAAAACCTTCCTCTGACATTGTATTCTGAGGATAGACTCTCCCAATTTTAGGATTCGTTTCGACCAACTCTCCTTCTCCTAATTTGAGCTTTGATCTAGTGAGCATTCAACAGCTAAACCAACACAAGCTTGTCTAACCTTACAACCTAAAGCTCTGATACCACTTAATCTGATAATCACCCAATGAGTGACCTCAGTTAGGAATTATTAATTGAAGGTATTATAGACTCATGTGCTGGTGTGTCTAAGTTATTTAAGCAATGGATCGATCAGATTGCAAATACATAGACACTTAAAAATGGAAAACAACAGAGAAATACAGTACGCAAATACAAGAACACAAGAAATTAATAAGGAGTTCACCTTATCTTCCAGGGCGACATCTCCGGTCCAGCTCTCATTGGTGGCCTTCTTTTATTGTGTCTTGAAGCAGATAATTACAATGAAGGAGCTCAATGTGAGTCTCTTGAAATAGATTGGCTTGGCAGGGTCATTCTTGGATTCCCCAAGCCACTAGAGTACACAGACTCTTTTCCTTGCCAGCTCTTTGACTTCTCGGGTCTGACAGATCCTCTCAGGGATGGATTGAATCTCTCAAGCTCTTTGGTGCTAGACGCTACCTTTGGTCAGCTCGACCCTTCTATCTTCTTTCTACTTTTTGCTTCACTGGTTCTTCTCTTCTCTGTCTTCCTCTTTGTCCTCGGTGTCCTTTCTATTATTTGTTCATGGCTTTAAACCATTCGAGCTCATGGCAGTTTGGTTCCTCTTCCACCTTCATCAGATCGCCTACTTGTAGTTGCGCTTGGAGTTCCCCATTCTCGGCGTAATCATCAGACTCACAGGGAGCGGCCACTTGTCCTCCTGCAAACCGCGCCAACCTGCTTCATCAATCCAATTCTTCAGTTACGTCATGGAATGATTCATTTGCCAGCTTGTGCTCAATTCGGACTTCAAATTCTTTCATATTGTAGCTTAATCCCCCGTCAATTCTGTCTTCTCCATTGGTCACAATATTAGCCGTTAGATCTGGGGCCCCCAGATTCGACGCCATTCGCTCATCCCGCGTGGTTGACTAGTTCGACCATTAGCATACGATGAGCGGCGGTTTCCTCTCTCCTCAGCTTGCCACGCGTTGGCCACTGAGTTCAATCGCTCCGCTTTCACCAAAACTTCTTACCGCCCATAGATGCCTCCAATCAATACTGCCAATTTTGGAGTGGGTCCCACCTTTAGCACTTAGCCTTTTGTCCCACGTTTTCTTGGCTCCCATGCGACTAAGTGCTCAAGGCTTCTACATTTTGAGGGTTTTTACTAATCGTGCATAAAAAACTCCCTCTATTTCCAGATCTGGGCTTCCTAGGGGCTAATTTCACCTCCAGCATAGTCTCCATGGGCCTCGGTTAACGCACTTTGACCGAGGTCCTCTTCGTTCCACGCTGGCTACCACTACCACTAGTTTAGAGGTGTTTTTGATCACTATTTTAAATTCTTTGAAGTTAGTCCCGACTTGGTACAACCATGGCTCTGTTAATCATTCTTTATGGATCCAATTCGAATCATCCACATTCAGGAACCAAAGAACTGTTGCACCCATCAAAAATAGTGCTACCTTGCATCTTGTACAGAGTTCCAATCCGAGCTCCTCGCATCAATACCAGTGCTCCCTGAACCATCTTGCAGGTATCCTTCTCAAACACTGTTTTTACACCTGCATCATCTAGCTTGCTTACATAAATTAGATTTCTAGCCAATGCAGGAATATGCAAAACACCCAGAAGCGTCCTAATCCTTCCACCTTGCAAATTCTACTTAACTTTTTTGCGAACAATGATTTTAGCCTTCCTGTCATCCCCCAAGAAGACATCACAACCATCATATTTCTCATACTCGCAGAACCACTCTCTATGGGGAGTGAAGTGAAAGGATGCACCTGAGTCAATCAACCATGCCTCATGATCTACATGTGTACTTGAACAAGCCAAGTACACATCCCCACCTTCATCTGAGGTGGTTTTCGCCTCTGCAAAAGGAGTGTCATTGGATCCCTTTCCTTTGTTAGGTGCTTTAGATTTATAGTCCCTTTTGTAGTGCCCTTCCTTACTGCATTTCCAAAACACCTTCACATGTTTTCCTGGAGATTTAGATCTCCCACTCGATGACTTATTTTTGTTTCTATTCTGGGACCTTCCTCATACAGACAAGGCATCACCATTCTGCCTCTCCATATTTTTCCATCTCATCTCCTCCGTCAGTAAGGATGAGACTATTTCATCAAACTGTAAGGTAGATGCATTTCTACCTATTGCAATAACCATACTATCCCACGAATCTAGTAGAGAACACAACAAACTAATGCACTTATCTTCATATGAAATTTTAATATCAATAAATAATAACTGACTTACTATAGTATTAAATGCGTTCAGATGCTCTGTCACCAAGTCTCCATCTTTCATACTCAGATTATACAACTTTTTCCATAGGAATAGTTTATTCAAGAGAGACTTAGATTGGTACAAAGTCCCTAACTTGTCCCACAAAGCCTTAGCCATAGCTTCCCCTGATACATTCAGTAATACTGAATCTGAGACATAATCATATTGTGATACTTGCCTTCTTATCCTAATTCTTCCATTCTTCATCAGACACTCCCATTGGTTTAGTACCCGAATCTATCGCGATCCACTAATATTTATCTACCAACAAATCCTCCATCTTGAATTTCCATAACTCAAAACTCTGACCATTAAATTTCTCATTCTCTATCTTTCCACTACTCGCCATCTTCTTTCACCACTAGAATCAATCCCGCATATTTCCCACTATAAAGGGTTTACCATAGGCCCAAGTGAAACCCCAAAGCAACAAAGGCGTTCCCTTGAAGCCAAAATAGCTTCGATACTAGATGCAAGTTTTAACCCCATACAGAAGTTACCTGCATACAAATTCTAAAACAAAGAAAATAAACAATGCGAGAGCATAACACATATACAGAGAGATTTTCCCCTGGATCCCAAAACCGGGACTACTAGCTTTATTTTTCATTATATTCCTTTCAATGTTACAATACATATATATACATGCCAAAGCATCGAATACCATGGATCGAAAACCATCGTGCCCAAAACCATGTGCGAAAACCATGCAAAAAACCATAGGTAGGTTCGCACACCTAATATAGGGACCCAAAAAAAATTTCCCCCACACACTGCCTCGGACCCCATAGAGGGGGATAATCGTCCCCCTAACACCCTCGTTGTGCAATCGAAGCAACGAAGGGGGGATCTGCCCCCCTTCTAACCCTCGAGTTAACTAGGTCAGCAAGTTGTGGAAAGAATATAACACAACCCAACAAGAGGTAGAATGCATAGCTTATTTGGGTTTAAATTATTCCACTGTCTCCCAAGCCACCTGAAATGGTGTTCCCTACCATATTATTTGAAAGCCCAAGAATGATTTGAAAAAATCCAACACTTCCAAAGTGAAAGAGCATGACAAGAAAAGGTGTTCCACTGATTCCTCTAAATTTTTACATAGGACACACCAACAAGGCCCTACAACACCTTTATTATTTAAATGATTGTCTATCGAGCTTTCCTTTATAGAATGCACCATTGAAAGAGATGCACCTTTGCTAGACATCATAGCTTCCATAGTTTCTTCCACCAGCAGGGTATGATCCCAAGTCTCCTATGTTCAATTATACAACCATAACCCATTTTTTGGGAATATTCCCTTGATGGGGCATGTGTCCAAACCATAAAGTCTTTTCTGTCTTTGAGACACACATGAGCCATATTGGGAGAAGATGTGAATCGATGCCACAAGTTGGAGAAAGAAATGGGCAGACTTAATTGATTTACATCAGACCACCCTTGTGCCCAAATGGTAGTTCATTCATTATAAGCAATATGGTTCAATTAAAAGTTTCTAATAGAGTGTAAATAATCGAACAACACCCGTGGTGGATGGAAGATGGACCCACATCCAACCCAAGGGTCAAGCCCTATCCTGAAATTTTCACAATTTCCTACCTTCCATGACAACCCTTCCTTAATCACATGAGAAAATATTTCCATATTACTAAATCATTTGGTCTTTTCTTATTTGGTGAAATAGAGCCATTTTTCAAGTGATGAGGGGTGTATGTATTTCTTGTGCACAACTTCTGTCTAAAGGCTTTCTATGGATATAAATCTCCACCCAACCTTTACATCCAATGCTTTTGCAAATGATTGGATATTTTTGAGCCCAACCCCCTAGTTCTTTGGAAGGGTAATTGTCTCCCAGTTTTCGCATGGGAAAATGCATCCCTTTTTTTTCCAAGACCATAAAAATTTGTAGAATATTTTTCGCACATATTTCAGGATGCCCTTAGAGATCCATGATAATGACACCCAAAACACCATAATTGCTTCAATAATGGGTTGTTCAAGGAGTTCCAGGTTCGAGAACATGTGTACTTACACATAAAACTGAAGAAGAGGTCCTTGAAGACTGGATCATGTGCTAAGATGGCACCACGATTTTGTGGACCCTTTAGTATCATTGAGAGGATTGGGCCAGTAGCCTATCAACTTAAACTGCCTCTGACAGTGAAATTTCATGATGTTTTCCATGTATCTTTGCTTAAGAAGTATGTTAAAGATGTTGATCATGTAATTGAATGGTCTATATTGCAGGTGGAACCAGATGGAGAATTCCAGTTGGAGCCTCAGTGGATATTACAAAAAACGGTGCTCATGCTCTAGAACGAAGCAATCAAGCAAGTTAAATTGCAATGGAAGCACTTTGGGCCTGATGAAGCTACATGGAAGATGGCGGAGGAGATGCAGGCCATGTATCCTTCCTTTTTTTTGGTTGAGGCAGACAACGTGACATGGTGGTTTGGTATTTTCTTATGGTGGTTTGGTATTTTCTTATGTTGGTTTGGCATATGCTTTATGGTGGTTTAATATACGTTTTATGATGGTTTGCTATATGCTATATGATGTTTTGATATGTTCTTAGATATGATGACTAGTATATGTTTGATATATGTTTTGGTATATGATTTGGCATATGTTTTGGTATCTATATTTATGGTGATGTTTCTATATGTACCCATGTGTATGGATGTAAATACTATAACGAGCTATACTATAAAGCTCCACTATGTGGTATGGGTGTCATGTCATTATCAAGGAAAATTTTAAGAACCCCCCCTAAATTTATATATATAATAAATGGGCAAATCCCCATGATACATAGGAAAAATGGAAGGTGATTTTATCAATAATACAATATGTATATATAATTTTTTTGGAGAATATATCACCAAATTATATTATCTTGTAAAATCATGGCGAATCTTTCATTAGATTATAAAATCGTGTAAGATCTTGGCGAATATTTCACTGAATAATAAAGGCTCACTTAGATTTATACAAGTTTATTTGAACCCAAAGTAGGCTCCAAATCCCAAACAAACTCCCACAATATCTCTCATGATCCATAAAATCTCTCACCTAATCCCTTATCTCTAGATGAGAACTAACTAACCTTCAAATCTTTCAACTCTTCCAAAATACTCTCGAACCTTCTTCTATTTACAATAATTCTCATTCTCTCCTTAAACTATAGGAAAATACATTAAATAATTAAATCCTAACTTAGGAATCCAACTCCCTTAGTAAACATGTTACTCTAAGTTAGATGCTCCTGCATCTAACTTGTTTCCTTATATCTGGGGAAGACAAGATCTTATGAAAGTAGAAGCAATTTTAGGTACTCCAGGCCCACTCAATGTTCCATATTATCATGTCAAATGACGATTAGTCTTTGAACACGAAAGCTTCCGCCCTACCACTTCCTTTCTTGAATGAGTGGCGGCCATATATTCAGATTTTATAGTTGACAAGGCTGTAACCGCTTGTCTCTTACTCATCCAACTTATAGCTTCACCAAACAGTTTGAAGACATACCCGTTGGTTGACCTCCATTGATCAAGGTCTCTAGCATAGTCAACATTGACAAAGCAACATACATCTACCTGTCTAGCAGTTTCAAGATTCCCTTGGTAGCAGATCACATACCCACTCCATGTTCCATATTATCATGTCAAATAACTTATAACTCAAATTATTATGTATAATCAAATTAATACAAAATAATTATTATGATAAATGATTTATATGTTTTAAACATTCTACTAAAAAGAAAGATTATTACAAATAAATATTTTAAAATTGCATTTTCGATATATTAGTTATTGTGATGGGTGATGTGCATCGTTTAACCATTCATGTTCAAAAGACATAAATATAAAACGATCTTGAAATGGCATCTTTCTGCGTTAGTGTGGCATAAAGGAACAAAATTTCACGTAAATTGAGATACATTTGGTGCCAACATTTTCTTTGGAAATACAAGTAAATACATATAACAATGGATAATTAAATGATATGAGGCAGTATAAAGAAAAGAACCATAAATTTGATAGCAGAAAACACCTTTCTCCCAAATGCCACTTAGTTATTGTGAGCCCAAATCATCTGACTTAAGCACAAAAATTACAATTTTTTCAAATCTGCATTATTAAAAATTCAACAAAAAACAACATATAAAAGAGAACACTCTAGAAGAGTATGTCAAAAGCTAACAAAATTTTATCTCTCATGCTCCCTTGAGATCTTTCAAGAACAATAATTAATTGGAACAAATTTAGTTCCCATTTTGGGATCAATAGGCATGAGGAGATGACCACCATAAATCACATAGAGGCCAGCAACAAACACTATTTTATATCAATTTTCTATTTCTCCAAAATTGATCATTGCATCTCTATAATCTTAACTCCTAGCTATGGATTCCAGTTAATTTTCTATAGAGAATCATCATTTTCCCTTTGCTTGTTCTTGTATAGGCCTCTGCATTTTGTTTTTCATGGGGTAAATTGAAATACCCTATCGCTATTTCTCTTAGATTTTTCAATTGACCTCATACATATCATGTTGGATTGTCTCATCAACTATTTATGCCCAAGTCTAATCAATTTGAATGGGAAATGCACTCATTTGAATTTAGATTCCAAAATATTTGGGCATGATTCATTTATGATTTTACTTAATTTACCCAAGGAAAACGAGGTGCTTCAGAGCTTCAGTGGAAGAGATCCTTATTATTTCACTTAGTGGTTTGCATAATACATTTGTACATAGGCGTACTATTTATGCTCATCCTTCATTGAGCCAAAATAACAAACAATTAAAAAAAAAAAAAGAACTGAATATCCCAGAAAGAACAATCATTAGGAGTGAATATTTCTATGGTAAGATACTCGACAGATTTAAACTTACTATGTTAATTTCAATTCATATTCTTCTTTTTCCAGCTTATGCCCAAGTCTTTGATAAACCTGAAGGAAGAAAATACATTGAGAGATGAACACCATAAAACTTAAAAAGTTCGAAAATCGAAAATCCATATTGAGGAGGTAAAGGAGTACCATGGTGGAAAATATCTACTTCCAACCTTTGACTAGTTTTGCCTAAGTACTGCTTTGACCTGAATGGAAGAATTGTACCATGGAATAAGAAACATCAGAAAAGCCCATACAAAGAAAATTTAAGTTCTCTAATTGCTTGTATATATAATAATTGCCACAAACAAGACTTGGTTGAAAATTTTAATTTAGAATTTCAATGATGAATCTGGTGTAAAACAATCTGTCATTTCTAAAAAGAAATTCCTATAGTTTAGTTGCATTGAATCCCGATGTTACTATATCCAACATATGCAAAAAAAATTACTAATAGACATGTGCTAGATGCATATTCCAAAGATTTTAGCATTTCCAAATCTCTCCCTTGATATGAAATAGCAGAGATATCATTTTAAGTAAAGGATCCAGTTAGAATCACTAGTTTTCATGTTACAGGTTGTGAAAACATGTCTGCAAGCCTAAATTGAGAAAAAGAAATATCAAGAAAACAAAAGAATAGCAAAGAAAACAGAGGAAAAGAGGTTTAAGAAAATTTGTTTCATTATGATCCCAGAACCAATTTGCCTAATGAAATTGCATTTTAAATTGAAGTGAAAACAAATGGCAAGCAGTTTGTGGACATATAGTGAAGTTACAAGTGCTTTCGTTGTCAAAACCACAATGGACAAAACTTCAAATGATACCATTATGGAGAATAGATATAGGATAATTGGATTAGCATAGATAGACTAGAAACAGAGCTTTTATAGTAAGCTCTCCTGATTGACAACTCACAAGACATATATCTTTGTACCTTGTGGTGAACAATAATGGAAACCTAAAATCTATGAATAGGGACAAAGGCCCAACCATCTGAAACTGCATAGCATGTAAAAATTTCAAAAATGTTGATTTAGATTGATGATGCAAAATGTCAATTCAGTTTAGCCCAATGGTTGGGTAGAATAGTTGTTATCCTTCCCACCCAGGTCAAGTCTCATATGTTGACATGTTTACACTCTAATAGAGTAACTTCTTGCGCTCATAAGAGAGTCTACTTGGTGGGAAGGATAACAACTATATATATATATATATAAGCGAAAGCCTACTCGCTCAATGCATAATCACCAAAAGGTTGTGGGATCATGTCCCGCTTACTGGCTGCTACTGTAGTTGGTTGTTACTACTAGCCTCCATCTGGGGATTTGGGGAAGATGGAGGAATCCTGTGAAGCTATATATATATATCTATATCTATATATATATAATATATATATATATATATTATATATATATATAATATTATATATATATATTATATATATATATATATATTATATTATATATATATATATATATATTATATATATATAATATAAATTAATAATGACATAATTTTCTTTTTAACATTTAGAAAATAGAACTACTTCAAACACAAAACAATACACCACATATCATACATATAGAACCATAAACTTAAGAGTTAAAACTGTAGTTTTCTCATTCAGTGTCATCAAAATATATTACATAGATAAGATGATTGAGCCATAATTCCTGTGCAAGAAAGTTTGTTGTTCAAGAAATGACAAACTGACAAAAATAATTGCATAATTTAGTGCAGAAAATCCTTGAAGTTTCAAGCTTCTCCTTCTTTGTATACAACATTAAGATTTTCCTAAATTATGATGTATGAAAGAAACCCTGAAGACCTCTATATTGTGTGTTTTTTACCCTAATCCATTCCTTTACTCACCTTGTGCATCAAGCATGCAAATTCTGAGTGTTGGACACATCTTAGGCACTCAAGAAGGGCACATCTAGTGGATCCACACATTTGACATGGGGATTCACTAGAATCACTACACACGAAGGTGTGGGGTGTGAACAAATTTTGTTTTTGGGGCCTCACGTGAGCCACGAAAATTTTGGAAGGAGGGTCGCCCTATAATTCAACCAAGGTCCAGATATAGAGATGATCCAAGCATCTGCAGCAACAACCAACCCAAGAATTTAGCTCCCAAACTTCTCAATGTGGACCTAGTTTTATAAGTTCGTCTAGGAAGCAAGATTGGTCAAACCCTAAAATTTGACAATTTTTAAAAACTCAACTCATATAGACAGGGAAGGACTTTCAATTTTCACATCATTGTCCTCCTTAAAATCAAGAAACTCTCCTAGCTATGGTAGGGATGGCAAGCAAAATGGAGAGAATGGAATAAGAAGCTACGGAAGCAACGTGTGACATACATCGAAACCAAGAATAGCTGGAGCACAATTTAGATCTTCTTTGACAAGGATATTCAAAGGAGGTTGGAGAAGATAAGCAACAATCCATTGGCTTGAAGCTGAAAGCGTACCTTTTCCTGCCAAATCATAGGGAAGAAAGAAACATAATTAACATTATTGTGAAAAATACACTTACACCTTAGCTTCCAAAGGGGGAAAAAAAATAATTCTAAGAAACTTCCAAGATACCATAGGGGTGGACAGAACCAATTGTTTAGAGTCTAGAGTGACGTAATTTAGCAGCCCACCAATGAACTTTCTTGGGTATCTAATCTTGTCAACATGTTATTACCACTGAGAAATATGCCCTGATTTCTTTCTTAGTTTTTGTACATATTTTACATATTTTATTTCTACATTTTGTACATATTTTCTGTATAAGATAAGACATATTTCTTCAACCAAAAAAGACTATGCAGAAATCAGGAAATGTCCAGGAATGGAGTGTTTTAGATTCTTTATGTGCTTTTAGAGTTGGAGAGAAGAGCTACAAGTGATTTATAGACTAGTAAAAAACATGGTAGAACATTGGGATATGGTCTACATTGAAGGGAAGCAAGTTCCTATGGAAGAGCAGCAAGGGATTGTGGATGAAAAGCTAGTGTAACAATTAGGCCTACAATTGAGGGCACCCACATCAATCTAGTCCATGTCGCTAGTAATAATCCATTTTACTCAAAACTCTCTGTTATTGGAAGTATAATGAAATTTACTTCAAAGACAACTAACTTCTTATTATTTTGTCTATATGTAAAGCCTACACATGTCAAGCCAATCCAGGTCACTAGTAAACCTCTAGTTTATCTAGCCTTCTTTGTTACCAGTAGCATATTGAACTTCACTTCCAAGACTACTATAATTTCTTCTATATGAGAAATCCGTAACGAGGCTGAGATACATGTTTAGAATCATTTGCAGAAGATGTTCTTTAATGTACTAGTCGGCACCGTCAAATTTTCTATACAATTTAAAATTTCCTCCCTATTCTGTCAATTGACATACATGCCTTTCTTCAATCACTCTTAAGAACAATTGTCGTGGGTATGAGGTCTTCAATGAAAATAATCCAATCGAAGAAATTTGTAACAATACAATACCTCACACTCTAGCAACCTATGTTTCCGCCTGTGTTTCTAGCGATTTTTTTAATATATTTGGGAGACAACAATGGACCAATTGTAGCAGTTGAGGCTTGAAATGCTACCTTCAACTAAAGTGTGTAGTAGTTTTTAGTGAAATATGTTGCAACATTTATTGTGACTGTAAATAGAAGCATAAATAAAATGTACCTTATTAGAATGTGTTCAGGAACAATGTTAGCGCAGAGCTCTCTCAATGTTTTCTCCTGTGTCCACGACTGAACATCACATTCATCGTTCAGAACCTTTTCAATGTCGATGCGACATATAATAGGATATACATATAGGTCTCAGAGGAGGATATAGAAGATCTATAGTCAAAGCGTGTAGTAGTTGTGAAAATTATCAATTCAAAACAGTACACAACTATGGTGATGTGGCTGAAACCTATGTTGCAGCCAGAAGACCCTAGAGAATTTGACAAAGAAGAAGTGGTAAGTGTCTATGAGCTAATTGAGCACCCAAATTACAATTATTGTATTGGGTACATTGTTATTCAATTGCCATCTGTTGTAGAGCTACTAGAAGTGTTTGGTGTTATTGAATCATCAGTTGATGATAAGCTGTGTCAAAACATCTCATCACTTGAGAATGGCATGAAAACAGAAAATGATTCGAACATTGAGAAATATTGTAAAATGGAGCCAAAACCTGAGTATTGTATTAGAACAGAGCTATCTTCAGAACAAAGATCTTTGAGAAAAAGACAAAAAGCTAAGTCTGGTCTGACCTTCAAGGATTAGTTTGGTGATGATAAAGAAATTGAACTGAAGCCAAAATGTGCAAATGAGACCAAAATTACAGAGATAATTTTCCAGCAAGGGTCTTCAAGAAGGTGTAAGCCTAAAGTAGATATGGATACTGAAGAATCAGATTTATCCTTGACTGGGAATATTATAGGTCTCAAAAACAGGGATATTGAAGTGATGTGGGAAGATGGAATGATTTCAAAAGTAAGTGCTCTCTTGCTTTTTCTTAGATCTTTTCTTTGTTACATTGATGTTTACTAAGAAAAAATGGCAAAGAATTTCAAATGATCAGTCATATTTGACAATTGTAAACAACTTAATTTCCAAATAAAGTTTTGTTCAATAGTCTTGAAGAACTAGAACCACCACAATCCAGCTACATGAATGGTGCAAATCCTTAGCAAAAGTGGAAAAATATATATATTTTTAAACATGGTATACTTGATCATGTTACTTATATAGGTTTCCATCTATTTTACTAGTCTCCAAATAGAAACTCGCTAGTGAGATGATGCATGCTACGCTACAACAAGCTAATAATTTTTTTATCCCCACAGCCAATATACGGGTCAAGGTACAAAACCTATATCTTTGAAATACTCTTGCTCCTGAGCACTACGAGCAGTGATGCGTCTACTGGGCTCCAAGCACAACATTTTCTAGGAGGGAACATGGTGGCATAAAAACAAAGAAACAAACAACAAAGTTGTCAACATTAAGAAACATTGTTACCAGACATCCTTTGATCATATTCCAATGAAAAAAGATAATGTTTTTCCTCACCAAGAGAAGATCAATTCCTGTTGGCTCAAGACCTGGAACATGCACCTAACCACAAAGCAACTAAGAGGGTCAACACTGTTAAAAATTCACAAAACTTGATCATAACCAAAACAACTTTAGCAAGAAGACATGTAAATCACCAATGAAACAATGTAAGAACCTAAATTCAGGCATAATTTCTTACACAAACAAGAGAATGCTACATCTATGGTCGAAAAACAGTGATCAACTACTTAGCCAACCTCTTCTTAAGAAGCACAGTATCACATGAAGCAACAAGCAGGGATCATCTCCATCATTAATCCAAAGAGCTCAAAAATGCAGTGCTACCCATGAGCAAAAAACACCAACAATGAGCTATCCATTTAGATCAAGATAATTACATAGTTACTTCATCATCAATGCAAACATATGGTGCATTAAATCCATTAAATAAAAGACATCAATATCATAGAATATACCCTTATTCTCAACAAGGAACCCCTAACATTAATTCAACAAGGATACAATGTCATTAAAAGCCTTTGTAAAACCATCAAGAACAAGCAGGTTCAAATTTTGAAATATAACTAGAAAAAAAAATATGCCTCACAATAAAAAAACGTGCTTCAAAAGCAGAGTCACTAGTATATATCATATTGCAAATTTTAACAAGACGTTTTTCTCATAAAAAAACATCATTTATATACAACATTTCACCTTTTTCTATGGGTTGGACTTTTGAGAAAATTTCCATGGTTAGGATCCAAAATAAGCGTTCTTTTTTCACAATTCACCATTGGAACCTTGCATGATTCAAAGCAAGGGTTCCATCACCATTGAGATGTTATCATCAAAACCAGGATAAAAACCACTTGAATATCATATCCTCTACACATCAACATAACAAGTACATACTCGTTCTATAAAGCATAGAAAACCATATTCCACAATATTATAAAATACCCTGTTAGTAACAAAAAACGAAAAGAATTTCAAATGATCAGTCATTTTCGACAATCATAAAAAAACTTAATTTCCAAATAAAGTTTTGTTCAATATTCTTGAAGAACTAGAACCACCACAATCTAGCTACACCAATGGTGCAAATCCTTAGCAAATGTGGAATTTTTTTTTTTTTTAAACATGGGATACTTGATCGTGTTACTTATACAGGTTTCCATCTATTTTACCAGTATCCAAAGAGAAACTCACTGGTGAGATGATGCAGGCTATGCTACAACATGCCAATAATATTTTTATCCCCACAGCTAATATACAGGTCAGGGTACAAAACCTAGATCTTTGAAATACTCATGCTCCTGAGCACTACAAGTAGTGATGTGTCCAAAAACACCAAAAAACTCATTTCCAAAATTCCTACACCTTTGTCTAACTGCAAACACATCTAATGTCAATTGGGTCTAGCTCCACTGGTTAGGTGGAATGATTGTTATCCTTCCTACAATGGTTCTATTCCCACCAATGACATGTTAATATGGCCTTTGGCCCTAAGGAATTTTCTTAAGCCCGGGTGCCATCCTTAGAATGAGGCAAAGTTCCTTGAGTTTTCTTAGGATATATTTTGCAAAAAGCATTTTAGTCAATTGGGTCTATCCCAAGCAACTGAGGGGAAATGTTATCCCTCCACACCGAGGACCAATTCTCACAAGTGACATGTTGACCTCTTAATGAATGTATTGTTGATTGCCCCGTGCCCTAAATAATTTGGGTTTACCCTGGATACCATCCTCAGAATGAGAGGAAGTGCTAGGATATATATTCCAAAAAAAAATATTGTAAATTGGGGCTAGACTGGGTGGTTGTGAGGAGTGTTAACCTTCCAATATTAGGATATACATGTAATGAAATATATGTGGGAGATTCTTGTTTGAATTAGAATGGCAGCTCAGGCTGAGAACAACATGAGGTAAGTGTGTAAAACTAGCAAGAAACCTATTCTAGATACCGTGTTCCACCCTAGCCTAGGAATGACATTTTTAAGGATTCACATGTGTGTACAAAAAGCACCTCACCCCACCTCAAGCCTCGCACTCCACTATCTGAGTAGATCTTCCATGAGGTCAAGTAGTAGGGGGAATTAGCACTAGGGGAAATTATAATTCCCCCCTGTAGAACTCGATTGAAGTTGTAGAGGTATAAAGTCACAGGTAAGCATTATCCATAACAACATATCGCAAGGTTCCATAGGGATTTTGAGTCGTCGTTTTTGAGTGAGATGTGTGTCCAATCATTTCTTTGTAATTCGTCAATCTAGCTTTTATAGACTTCAACCATTGAATCTGGCTTCATCAGATATCCCTAACCCTTACTGTAACCCTAATGAACCTAGTGGATATCATCATCACATGTGGATAACACTGCTTCAAATACGAGACCCAGTAGGGTAGACTGAATGCATGAACTCATGCACCCAACAAACTTAGAAAACTGTACCATTCAAAAAATAGACATTCATGCGTGCCCTCACTTGGATGGGTAACTGTTCCTTCCTAATTGAAGACAATACATTCATACATGTGCCTCATCCAGTGATCCTACTAAACTACTGCACCTCCATTAGAGGATCTCTTATGGGTCCTCTACTAATCATCAACTTTCCTCTGTACAAGCTGGAATGTATTTGTTGAAGGATGATGTTCTTGCTGAAGGAGAACAACTACTGAGAAATAGGCAAAATCTAAGACTACCTCCACTCTTGTATCAGATAAAAGTAAAATTGTTGTCAAATTAAGAAACATTGTTAAGAAATTTTCTCTTTATATATTCAACCAGCCAAAAATGAAAAATATTATATCATATGTCGGTACATGGAGCAGTTAGAAATTAATCTATTGCCATAGACTTAAATGGAGTACAACCCTTTTACAAGGCCTCTGGTACCAAGTGCAACATCTAGTTTAATCACAATAATATTCATTGGCTTGTAGCAATCTTCTTCTAGAAAAAAACTAAAAGAGCTTTATTACACTTAGAATTTCAAATGCTTGTTAAAGGATCAAGTGGTAGTTGCCGAGAACAACTCAAACTGGGTCATACCAAAACAAAATAATTTATTATTTCCAAGACAAAATAACATTACTGATGTATCTCTGAATTCCATGAAAACAAAACAATTTGATGTGTTGAAACGATATTAGGAGATTAGTAAAGAGGATCAAATTAAGTGATACCAAGAACAACGAGTGCCCTCCAAGACAATGTAGTCCTTGTGGTTTGTAGAGAGTCTTCTAACTCTAACATCGGGCTCTTCAAATCAACTCTACACAAGGTCATTACAAGTGTAAAAAATTAGCAAGACACAAATTTGGTAGTAAATATGACCAATAGAAGAACTAGTGCAAACAATTTTCACAATCCTGCTTTTGAAACCAACATTATAATCTCCTTAGCATTATGATTTGCTGTCAGTGTTCTTCCCAAGTCAGTGAACTCAGCACTGCCTTGACAAAGTGTAATTGCATAAAAGGAATTTCGGTTTCATGCCAATAGGTCCCCTATGATGAATGTGCAGGAACCTAGTACATAGACCATTTTTCTCTTCGCTTAGCTACATAGGGCTTATTTCCATTTCCAAATATCAATAATTCTTTTTGAAGAAAACATAAAATAAGAATAATATTTTACTATATTCTAAAAGGTGAAGACGCTAAAATCATGCCACAAAGTGAAAGGAAATCAAATATCTTTCCTCAAACTAGCAAATATATAAAGAAAACAACAATAATTATAAAAATAAAACTAGATCTGTCGATCTATGCATGAAATGAGTCAAGCGACTAAAAAAATCTGACCAAAACAAACCAAAAATTTCAAACTTGACAAAATCCTCTAAACAAGAGGCAAACAAAACCGCTAAAATTTTCTAAGATATCAAAGCTAGACATCAATGCAATTTCATGTAGTTGAATAAGCACATTGTTGCTTAGGGTTAGACTTCTTAAATTAGTTATTTATCATTTAATACTAGGACATTGTCTATGTGAAAAGAAATAGGTCCCAACTTCATCAAATCCGACTTCATTTCCAGTCAAAGATCAAATCCAAAGGACACTAACTCGTTACTCTTGGATGGTGCTAAAGTTAAATACACAAAATAATATATATATAGATATGATAAAAAAATGGACCTGCAAGATTGTATTGGTCGACTGTGACAGGGATACCAATAACTGAGACTAGAGATATTTATAGAATGTAGTAGTTACTATTGTGTGTCTATTGTGCGATTAGTGGTATGGTGGAGAGACCTACCAAGAAGGGATGTTGGTCTCCAGAAAGTATAGTAGGGAGATCCTTAGAGCATTTATGTAAAAGGAAGATGAGAAGTGTTGTCTTCAAGTTGGTTTACGTTATGGTAGAATTTTGTTGGTGATAAGTGGTTACAAAACACTTACATCAATAGGTAAAAAGTAAATTCGGGGCATGAGTTGGACTGACTCATGTTATCTCATCCCTTAATGGTCCTAAGGACTTGTGGGGACCCGAACAACTTAGTACCTGAAAGACTTGAAAACATGGCTAACAAATGACTGATAAGAAATGGCTAACAAATGACTTGAAAGTCTTGTTAAATTTGTTATTTATCATTTAATAATAGTCAGACACTATCTATGTGAAAAGAAATAGGTCCCAATAATCTAGGTGAATATTGGTGGCCACCCGCTAATTCCACTTGGATCCCCTCTAGTGCTTTTTTCAGTTTTTTCAGTTTCCTTAATTATAGCACAGTTTAGTATTTTTAGCAGTTTTTCGGGTCCTAAACTTCTGGAGCCGTTTTGAGGCCCTAAACGACGTTTTTTGGGAAATCTACCGCCAACGATTTTTCTATCTAAAAATCATCTTTTCCATCGTAGTCCTCGGAGAGATCTTTCCAACGGGCTATCATGCGCGTCAAATGGAGAACGACCAATTCGCGGCCCCGGGAAGTTGATGTACCAACCTACCCAAAAACGGGGCCCACAATTTGGTGTTTCATCTTCTAGGTTTAGGTTTTGGAATGTGAAGGGTTTTCCATTGTCTCTCAACAAAAATAGGCCTTTGAGCCTCATTGTAACACAGTTTAGAGGCATGGAGCCACACATATCTTCTCAGAGATAAGCTACCATAGCCCTAGCTGGTTTATTTCCATTTCTGGTTGTAAGCATATTTCAGTATTTTCAATTAATGAAATAAAGTATTATTTCCGCTGCATCTTTGTGTATATTGTTATCTCTGTAATTTGTTGCGTTCCTGTTTAAGTCTAGATTAGTGGTATCAGAGCATTATGCTTTTTTCTCTGTTTTTCTTTTCATCTCCCCAACAATGTCGGTATATAAGGAGTTAGGGCTTGAGCTGGTCGAACCTTTGCAAGACTAGCCTCGCAAATCCCAACGACCTCCCATGGCGGATGAGAAGAAAGATGAGGGAGTAGGAGATGCTATCAAAATCTTGCTCGAAGAAGCCCTCGAGCGACAATAGAACGTGATGATGGACAGCTTTGCCCAAATCCTTCAGCGACTACCCAAAAGTAACGCATCGGCTTCTAGCAGCTACTCTGGAAATGCCACGCCCTTTAAGGTACAAGTTAACTTTGAAATCCCCATATTTGAGGGTCAGATAGACGCAGATGCCATAGATAAATGGTTAAATCTGCTAGAGGGTTATTTTTTTGTTCATGAATTTTCGAGTGGGGAAAATATTGTTTTTGATCTTCTCAAAGTAGCCCGCCACGTCAAGGACTGGTGGGAAACCTACTGCGAGCAGAAGGATGAAACTACAGGCTTGCTATTTTCAGCCGCACCCACTTGGAATTCATTCTGAGATGCCATTAAGGAGCAATACTACCCTGTTGGAAGCTATGAGGACGAATACATAAAGTGGACCACGCTGCGGCAAGGAAGGGATCAAGATGTGCCAGAGTTCACCAATCTTTTCCATACCCTTTGCATGAAGTTGGGTATCAAGGATTCGGAGCAGCATTTGATACTCAAATATCGTGGCTACCTGCATAAGTACATCCATGAAGAAATGGAATTCCTGAATATCTCATCGCTCGGCATAGCATACTGATATTCCGTCAAGGTCGAGCAGAAGTTTAAACAAAAGAAGCAAGACTTTGGATCTACGAATCCAAAGTAAGGGAAAGGTGCCCCTAAACCACAGAATAAACGAAAAAGCCAAGGCGGGGTAGCCCAAGACAACCCGCCAAAGCTACAAGCAAAGAACAATGCCGCAAAGCCAAAAAAGGACACGGGAAAATGGTGTGAGTTCCATAAGATCTCCACTCAGAACACAAGTGAGTGTCAGGCCAAGCAGTCACTGGTGGCTGAGCTAAAGGTTTCAGAATCAGATGCATGTTCCGACCCTATGTCAGAACCCGACAAGTGGAATGACAAAGGGAAGCAAATCATTGATGCAGATCCTAACGCCATTGTTGCTAATGCCAAGATCCAGAAAAATGAACCCAAAGATCCAGAGGAGGAGGAGCGTCTCTTCCACTCCCAGATGTGGGTAAGGGGCTCCCCGCTACAGTTCATTGTCGATAGTGGGAGCCAAAAGAACCTCATTTCGGCAGAGGTCGTGGAGCGGTTGGGCTTACCGACCACAACACATCCATAACCGTACACCATCGAGTGGCTGCACCAAGGACGGGATCTTCGCGTGAGCCAACAGTTTTGCCTTCCATACAACATCAAGCCCTTCACGGATGAGGTATTGTGTGATATTTCTTCCCTTGAAGTTTGTGATGTATTATTACGACAACCATACTTGTGGAAGCGACATGATGTGTATGAATCAAGGCCCTGTGCTGTTATTATTACATTGGGAAATCAGTTGTATAGGATACCAAAGGTAGCACCGCCTCCTGCCATCTCTTTGATTACTGCAAAACAATGCAGTAAGCTCATTTCCAAAACTGGAAAATTTGTTTTCCTGATGATATGCCCTAAAGGAAAGAAGACGACGGTGGCCACAACCTCTAGACAGGGCCCCTCTACACGACAACTATAGATGGACAAGGTCGTGGAGGAGTACAAGGACATCTTCACCTCCCCCGTAGGGGTTCCTCTGCACTATCAGGTTAAGCACTCCATCGATCCGATCCCAGGTGCACCGCTACCCAATGGACCAATTTATCGGTGCTCCATTCTAGAGAACGATGAAATCAAGAGGCAGATTCAGGAGCTGCTATAGAAAGGCCACATCCGTCCGAGTTCTTCGCCTTGCGGGAGCCCAATTGTGTTGGTACAGAAGAAGGATGGGACTTGGAGACTCTGTATTGACTATCGGGCGCTGAACAAGATCATTGTCTGTAATAGGTATCTGATCCCGCGGATTGATAACCTCCTGGACCAACTAAAGGGGGCAAAATATTTCAGCAAGATTGATCTGAAGTCAGGATATCACCAGGTACCAATTGAACCCTCTGATGTGTGGAAGACTGCCTTCAAAGACAAGGAGGGCCTTTCAAATGGTTGGTTATGCCTTTCGGGTTGACGAATGCTCCTGCAACCTTCATGAGGCTAATGGATGACATCTTGCGGCCATTCACCAACTCATTTGTAGTGGTATACTTGGATAACATTCTGATCTTCAGCCAGAGTTGGGAAGAGCACCTCCACCACATTCGACAGGTTCTCCAAACATTGTGGCAACACAAGCTATGTGCCAATTTGGAGAAGTGCACTTTTGGCATGACCCAGGTTCAATATCTGGGATACATTATTGATGAACAGGGAGTGCATGTGGATCCAGCCAAGATCCAAGTCATTCGGGATTGGCCATCTCCAACCACTCTGACAGAGCTCCGCAGCTTTCTAGGTCTTGCCAACTTCTACCGCAGGTGCGTGTTGGGGTTTTCTCATATCACTTGGCCTTTGAGTCAAGTCACCAAGGGAGGAGCGAAGGCCAAATTCTTTTGGTCTGAATCTCAACAGAAGGCA
>APFE030091140.1:42877-57675 GCA_000404065.3 Pinus taeda
TGGCCCTTACACCATTACCAAGGCTGTGGGAGACAATGCATTTGAGCTCAGCATTCCCCCATTCCTTGGCCTGCACCTGGTGTTCAATGTCGACCGCCTTCGGCCATACTTTCCGCCATTACTAGACACGTCCGACATTGCAGAACAACTCACACCCACAGAGTTAAATCCAGCTTGCATGGAACAAGCTGCAACTGATCGGATCATGGACACACAGATCAAGCACACTCGCCAGCAAAATATCCAACTGTATCGAGTTGTCAAAGCAGGACAACTCCTTCACCAGGGCAAGTGGCTCACCAGGGACCAAGTGCAGCAGAAGTTCCCTCATCTCATGGAGGAACTCAACGCAATGGGGACCATTGCTTCCTAAGGGGGGAGGAATGGTCCAGGTGGATATTGGTGGCCACCCGCTAATTCCACTTGGATCCGTTTAGTGCTTCTTTCATTTTTTTCAGTTTCCTTAATTATAGCACAATTTACTATTTTTAGCAGTTTTTCGGGTCCTAAACTTCTGGAGCCGGTTTGAGGCCCTAAATGATGTTTTTTGGGAAATATACCGCCAACGATTTTTCTATCTAAAAATTGTCTTTTCTGTCGTAGTCCTCGGAGAGATCTTTCCAACGGGCTATCATGCGCGTCAAACAGAGAACGACCAATTCGCGACCCCGGGAAGTTGATGTACCAACCTACCCAAAAACGACGCCCACAATTTGGCGTTTCATCTTCTAGGGTTAGGTTTTTGAATTGAAGGGTTTTCCATTGTTTCTCAACAATAAATAGGCCTTCGAGCCTCATTGTAACACAGTTCAGAGGCATGTAGCCACACATCTCTTCTCAGAGATAAGCTACCATCGCCCTAGCTGGTTTATTTCCATTTCTAGTTGTAAGCATATTTCAATGTTTTCCATTAATGAAATAAAGTATTATTTCTTATGCATCTTTGTGTATATGGTTATCTATGTAATTTGTGGCATTCCTGTTTAAGTCTGGATCACCCAACCTCACCAATTCCATCTTTATTTCCTATCACAGATAAGAAACAAACAATGTAATGATTAAATATGAAACATCAATCTTAAAATAACACACATCAAAGTAATGTTGTTGCAATGTTACAATGAAAAATACAAATATAGAACCTATTTTTACCTGAAGTTGACATATAGTAATCTTGCATGATCAATGGAACATGTATACCAAAATAAGAGTCTTAGGGTATTTCAATTTCCAGTTCTCATCTTGGTCCTCATTCTCTAAATTGTGAACATGATCTTCTCTAAATGAACTGTAATTATGAGCCTCCAAAACATTATGTTCTATATCAAGTTCATTAGAGAGATTTGTTATATTGTTTTCTCCCCTTCTATCACAATGTGATTGCGAAAGAGTTAGCGCTCTTTCATATGGAAAATTGTCAATGTCATACTTGGCTACATATAATATTAAACATGTATCCACATGTTTATCAATCTTGTTCCTCAACTTTGACTTCAAGAATGATAATGCACTAAACATTCTCTCATCCTCCACTAATCCCAAAATCATGGTTTGACACAAATCTGCTAATTTGAAATATTCTGATATGTTTTCTTGTAGGTATTAGCTAGCACTTAAAGTAGTCCATAATCTTGTTATAGCACCATTTTCATTAGGATTCTCCAAAAAAGGATATTGCTTCCACATTGTTTCTGCAAAGCGTCCACCTTGTTGATACAATTTTGATGAATCTAAAATACCTTCAATTTGTTCTCCATGTATCGGTACTTTCTTGCAAAAATGGTCTACTAAACATTTTAATATTTTTTGAAAATCGGCTTTTAAAGTTCTTGGACATTGATAATTGTTCCAATATTGATGGTATACCACACACATGGCCTCCAACAATTCATCTCGAGGAAATAGTTCTCTTATCTCTAATGACAGTGATCTTGCAATTTCTATCAAATTTTGTCTCACTGAAATCATAATATTATCAAATTGGTCTCTTGACACGGGACAATCTTTGGTGATTCGTCCCGTCTTACTAATATAATGAAAGGGAACCATATGCCCACACACTGCGATACATCGTATCCCTTTTTCATCAAACATCAAAAATTTTTCAATATTTTCTATATTGATGATGTCAGTCCAACTTTTAAACTCTGGACTAGTAAAAGAGTCTGGCATCATATACAAATTATCCAATGCAAGACATGCTAACTTTCTTGCGTTTGTGCATTTCGCAATATACATTGTGCGATTCTGAGACATTTTCATGAGGACATTCATTTCATGTAGCATAGGAATAATTCCAGCCAATGTCAATAATGTCTTTGTATTAGTTAGTCGAGAAAGAAGATCTTGAGCCTTGTCTACGTTATAGCGATTTTCATACATCAACCCTATCAAATATTTGATCTCACTAAATAGTCTTTGAGCTGGTCAATTTAATGAGATCCATCTTGTATCAACATCTTTCAGTAGTTTTTTTTCCATCTATAATACCATCTGCAAATTTTTGAAACTATAAATATCGTTTGGGACTACGAGAAAAGTATGCATGAGTCTCACATACAAGATCTTCAAGTTTTGAAACTGATGGAAACTTGCTTATTATTTTAAATGCAAGATTCATCCTATGAGCCATAAAATGAAAATTAAGCATATATGGTGAATTTGATAGTTGTAGCCTAACACAAAGGCCATTCCTTTGTCCTTGCATTACCACTACTCCATCTGCTCCAACACATACCAACTTTTTTGCAATCTTAATTGATCCATACCACTTTCCTTTAATCCATTAAGAACAAGTTCATAAATATTTTCAGCTGTAGAAGTCTCTCTCATCTTATTATCCCAAGTAGATAGGAATTCCTAATATCGTCATTAACCATATAAATGCTCATGCAAATCCATGAAGTATTATCTATGGCCGTAACATCATCTAAAGACAATGCCAAAAACCTAGCATTTGCAATCTTCTCTTTCAAATCATCCTTTTCTACTTGAGCTAGATATCCTACCCATCCCCAACAACTAGTCATAGACCAATGAGAAGATGGAAAGTTTGGCACTTGAAGAAAAGATAGAAATTTCATGTGATTTGGATAATTTGTCATAGGATGACCTTTAGATAATATGTGAAATACAATGCTCAATTGTATCGCCTTGGATAAAAAACTTCTTTCCATCGTCTTTTCAAATAGAGATATGATGGTTCCTCTACCTACCTCAAGTTTCCTCTTACTTATTAAATATTTTTTATATTCCTTTGCATATTCAACATGTCGACATTCCTCAGAATATTTCCATCTAACAACAGATTTCTCTTTACCATTTACAATTTTCTTTTCATACACCTTTCCTGCATGCTTTTTTACCGTATCTAACTTCATTTGAAATTTCACTACCTTTTGAATTTTCCAACTACACGCAATACATCTAACTTGTCGGAAAACCCTGTTCTCATTTGTAGGAGGTATTTCTTCAATAAATGGAAAATTTTGAGACCCAATTTTCTTGGAATCATCTCCCTATGGTCCACTAACCTCTTTCCCTTTTCTACGAATGGATTGTGTCAATTTCCAAGGAAAAATCTTTAACATTTTCATCACTAATTTCTATTGAAACTACATTTATCTCACCCTGACCACTTGAGGAACCTATTATTTCATCCATCGTATGGATATCAAATGCATTTCCACAAGAGTTAACCTCTCTCTTAGTAACAAATTGTTCAAAGGAGCTTGAATCACGAAGAGAATGTGTATTTTTGGAAGGAGCCTTTTGAAAGTATGATAATACATCTGTTTGCCTTGATGGTTTCTTCCCATGATTATCTTTTGACATCTCACTGAATATTCCACAAGTAAAATTTCAAATCGATCTCTAAACTTGCATCAACAGTTTCCAAGCGTCGAGATATGCTTCATATAAATTCACTTGTTCATAGAAAATAGAATTGTACTTTGCAAAAGAATTGTTGAGTCAACATCGAAAGAACATATATCAGAAATTGAATTTTGAGGCAAAATGGAATTTCACATAAATTATTTAACAATGATAATGGGAAACTATTAAATTTTAAGACATAAAATATAATAATTTATTTGTATAACATTGAAACAACATCACTTATGCGATTGGAATGAAAAATGTCTTAGGACAAAGAATGGAATAGGTTTTTGCTCCTTTGCTTCTGCTTGAATGGCACTACCGCGAGGCTAGGGTTCCTTGCTGTGACATGCAGGGACAATGGCCAAGGTGAAAATGCCTTTTGTAGTGGACCGAGTAATGGATGGGCTAGTATTGTGCCATTTCAGGTGGATTTTGCTCTATCTTTACCTTGACGGAAGACCAGGGAGCCCCTCAGTGACAGGGGTTTTGTTCTTACTGCAGAAACACTTGTTTTTTCTCCCCGGATATATTCCTGGATAATTAATGGCATGTATTTAGGGTTCTTGTTCTTGGTCCATGATGTTTTTCTACAGAATGGGCATCTCGGGGTTGTTGCCTCTGATTCCCACAAAGGAGTGCGAGCCTGGGTTGCTCTTGTTCTGACAACAGTTTTTGTTAAAGGCATATGCATGGTCGTCTCTGGGTGGGTTTCGCTGGGTAGGAAAATCTGTCTCAGCTTAGCAGTGGTCAAGTCATAGGCTCCCTACCTCCGGTTCAATCAAAGCTCTAGGAAAGGCATACCCGAAACAGTCTTGCCCTGTGGTTTCAAGGATGGTACTCAAACTAAGAGGCTAGTAAGTACCCCTTGCTTTCAAATTTTAATAAATCCCCCTGTTGGGACATCACTTATATTCTAGGTAAATAAAGAAGACAGTGTGATGATTCTGAAACAATGCATCACACAAAAAACTGGATACCCTATGAAAAAAAACAATTTATTATATAGAGGTAGTCTATTATAGGCTAATCATCTCTTGCAAGATTATCATGTCCTATCGGATTCCACAATAATCCTCAATCTGAGGCTCAAGGGAGGAGTGACAAAACCCAACAAACCCAAACATGCAAGTAGGGGAGGGGGAAGCAGCTCTGCAAAAGACACATGAACAAAGCAGAAACCTACAAATGGGAGAAAATCATTCAAGAATACACTTCAAGGGAAAAATTCAGTCATAAAACCAACCAAACAGGCAGGGACTACCCCAAACCCATTCATAGTGGAGCAGCTGAACCACAACCCAAAACTAAACTTAGACATGCCATAAATAGATGAGTATTGCACCTCATTTGAATCCCAATCCATTATATGTCGTTTCAACTGCTTCTGGCCAAAACCAGTAGAATTTTTCCATTGGATTCTTACTAACTGGTTGATAGAGTGCGAAATACATAGTTGTTCTAAAGGATTTTTTATTGTCTTGTCGACAGAAAGAATGACTATTGTGGAACTAATTTTGACCTTTATAGGGCTTTAAATGATAAGTGTTCCTTCTAATCATGTGTTCTAATAGGTCCACCTCCATGATGCCCACATACCAACCCAAGACATAAGAAGGCACATCAAGGTAGGGAGTTACCACCCAGCAAAGGGAAGTCGGCAGCCACAAAACGAAGCACCATCAACATGTAGCTAAGGATACTTACCATGCCCATCCACCATCAAGGATCTAGGATACACTTTTACACTTCATCCCACATGGCCTTACAAGGCTATGAATTGCACACAATTGGGCTTATGAACGACATGGTATAAAGCTTAGGAGTACTCTTGTTTGAAGGGGTACATCACTCACAAGCTCTAGTAAACTATCACTTTTCAATATTAGTCAATTGGAGTATTGAGTTGAAGATTTTTATTGTTCAAGTTTCATCATAATATGTCAAATAGCATTGCCAAAACTTTAGGGTATTCTACAAGCATAAATCCTTCTTAACCCCATATCTATTAAGTATGGAGAAGAATCAAAAGTACCCACATGTAAACTCTCGTTGCTTAAAAGATCCAAGATTAAGATAGATCTATGCTGGTTTTTTTAATTTTCTTACATAAAACTTATTGTTTTTTTACATTAGACTCAAACATCTAATTCTTGTTCCATTTTAATTTATTACAATTAGACACATTATCTGACAAATCTCTTGCGCATGGGCTCTTGGTGCAGCCACTTTCAATCTTATTCAAGGGTTTGATAGGATTTTTGCGATGCAAGTTGCATCATAATACATTAAGTAGCATTACCAAAACCTAAAAATGTTCTTCTACTAGCATAGGTCCATCTTAACCCAATATCTATTAAGCACTAAGAGGAATAAAAAAACATGTGAAAATCTCTCCCTACTTAAAGAATTTGAGGTTAAGATGGATCTAAGCTAATTTCTTATTTTTTAAATTATTTTATTACATGAACATTTTCTTTTCATTTCATATTAGACTTTAAAATCAATTTTTTTTCCATCACCTCTTCCAACAAACGTTGTAGAGTGAAACTCTCTTAAATCTTGGTCAAACAGAGTATTGAGTTCAAGGGCCTTTTTGCGGCTCAAGTTTCATAATTATGTGACTTGGAATCACCAAAACTTCAAGATTTTTTTCTATTATGAATGAATGATCTGTCGTCATGTAAGCCATCTATACTATAGTATACATATTCCAACATTGCTTTTTTTTGTATTGCAGTTTCAATTACAATCACCAAAGGTATGTCCTTGCGATATCTAGAGTTATGTAAGAAGCAAATTCATTCTTCATATATTGTGTTTCCATCATCCACAATTCTAGGTGAAGTCACCAAAATTTCAAGATGTTTTTTCTATTATGAATGAATGATTTTTCATCATGTAAGCCATCTATACTATAGTAGACATATTCCAACATTGCTTTTGTTTGGATCGCAACTTCAATTACAATCACCAAAGATATGTCCTTGCGATATCTAGATTTATGTAAGAAGCCGCTTCATTCTTCATAGATATTAGTGTTTCCATCATCGACAATTCTAGGTGAAGCATATGTGCATGTAGCAATTAGGGATAGCAAAAATGTTAAAAATGATAGTATGAAAAAAAATAAAAAGACAAGAAACTCACATCATTAAATCATGGCATCCCAACTTCCTGATATTGGACACAGGTTGAAAGGTTATAAGAAACAATAAGCATGTTCGAGATGTCAATATTGGGTTTCAGGGAATGGCAAGGATTTTTATTTTATTTTAAAGCTTCTGATATAAAAACCATTGTGTTCCAGCCTTTGTTAAATGCTTGAACTTGGATGCTTCTGATATGTTGCTTGTCAATTTAATGCATTTCTAGCCGTAACATGGTTGGCATTAGTTGTTCTGGACTTTCTAAGAAATGTAATATATTCCTGTTAATTCAGAGAATAGGTTACATATGTCTTATAGATTTTGATGTATTAAATATTTAAAGGATTCACTTTCTTGCAATTGTATTAAATATTTGTAACAGTTTAGAAGATTGCTGCTTTGACTAGAATTTACTTTGCATGTCTGTTATGGACATAAAGCTCAAAGCTGTAATGGTGTAGACTATAAGCACTTGGAGACGTCGTCCATGATGATAATCTTTGCTACAATCTGTAATCACACAATAAAATCCAGTCCATTGGAACTCATAATGTAAGTTACTTAATTCCCTTAATTATGCTCGTTTAACATTGCACAAACCCGTTCATCTTAATAGAAATGAGCTACACAAGATGATTTATATCAGAATGAACGTAACAATCGATAAAATCACATGCAATTACTTAAGTAGAACATCCCACAACGAAAGAGTTGACAACAGGAATGGGTTCCAGTAATCCTGATTTCCACTTCGTTCATTGTTCTGACATATGTGCCTTACGAAATTACATGGAGTTCAATGCTTTAAAAAAAATCCTAAATTCACCACTTCAATCGCAATACCATATTACAATTTTTTTGTAATATTTTCTTCATTATCCATAGTACTGCAAACCATTTTGTTGACAAGATGATGCACACATCTAATCTATTTAAAACAATGCAATTAGCAACCCCCCGACTGGAGCTTAGCCACTTTGAGTGAAGTAGAAGCGAGAACATTAACTTTAACCTACCCTATCATGAATCTATACAAATGCATATGCGTGCATTGGAAAACCAATACATATACAGGGAAGAATGGAAAAAAACTTGAAGAAAAACAAGGAATATGAAACGAACTTACCCTGATTCAAAAGCCGGCTATAGATGGGTAGGACCTGCACAAAGGGGCCTAATTTCTGGTGCTCAGCCAACAATTCTGTCAAGTACCGGTTGTTGTTGTTGCTGCTGCAGTGGCATGAAACGTTCGGATCCAAGAAACCATGGATACCAAAACAAGAGAAGAATCATTGGATTCAAAATGCAAGAATATTATAGTCAAAATAGAAACTGGTGCTGCTCGCACTGAAAATAGCACTGCCAATATAGAAACTGCTGCTGCTCGCACTGAAACTAGAAAATTAGGATTTGTGAACTATGAGGTTTCCCTGTTTTTTAACTTTCACTCTTAGATATTTTGTTCTAAATATAGCACAAATAATTCAGTGAATCAATTATCCCCAAAAGTATTACATAAGGGAAAATTGACATTTTCAAATAAATAGATTTTAAAAATGTAAAATATGCATATTAATGGAATAACCAAACTTGAAGTTTAATGATGACAGTGTCCCTCAACTTATTCTCACCTAACAGTTGCAGAACAAATCTTAAGTGGTCCTCATGCTCTTCTTCGTCCTTTGAATATACCATGTTATCATCCACAAATACTAGCACAAATTTATCAAAGTATAATCTATTGTAGACCAGTTCAACCCTCTTTAAAAATTGGGCTACCTTTGTAAATTCTACCTCACATGAACCTCTATATTTTTACTTCTAGTCCCATTATATTTCTCAAATACAATTTTTCTATCTTACCCTACAACTTACATTTAATATCTACCTCATTCATTCAAAGCATCTAACCAAAAACATTCTCTCTTTTAATCATTTGAACATAACTCACCACATTTGAATAGTTTAAAGGTCACTCATTGGATAATTCTTAAAGAATTTAAACAATAGTGGGAAACATTAACCATATAAAAGGACCTTATTAACTATACTAATTTATGTCACATATCAAAAGAAATGTACATCCATATTATTATATAATTGTTACATTATATAACAATTTTATCAATCACATATTAATATATACACAAATATGTTTAACACTAGTATAAGCAATGATCAAATTACTAACACTATTAAACATCATTAAATATTATTAATAATCATAATACATATACATAACTAATGATATCCATAAAAGAAAAATAGATGATAAACATGCATTATAATAAACCTAATTAAAAAATGTTTATGTTAACATGCATTTTTTTAATAACCCATGCTGTTAAATTATAATAATATAACATATGTTTATACCAGAACATAATCTTACCCAAGTAAATATAAGCGAAAATCATGTATTTTTTGTAAACAAAACTTATGCTCATACTCAATTTCACAAAAGGCAAGAGAATATTTAAATTATATCGTGTCAAAATAAAAATGTTAAAGTTGAGGTACTTTTTCACCCTATATGATCTTTCACCGTGGATTTAGATAATCTCTCACCTTTGGATTTCATCGAAAAGCATTTTCTAAAACTTGAAGCTCCACTCTAAACATACCTATATGAATAATCTTGTTACCTACTTTATAAGGCACATGAGTAATGCAAATCATATTGGAGTAAAACTAAATTTAGTGTTAATTTATTTTTTATTAAAACCTTATAAAAATACCATTTTATAAATATACACAAGACCCGACCTCATATTTGCACATGGGTCTCATTTGATCAAAAAAGGGAGTTAATTCACAAATATGTTTCCCATCCAATCTGAATGAGAACCGTCAATGAAGGTTACCCGTCACTATTGGATTCCATTTGGATTCCATCTAATCCTAACTTTTAAACAAATACTTTTTTATCCATACATTTTGATGGAATACAATTTGGTTCATTATTAAATTGTGTTTCATAAAGTTTAAAATAGTTTTATCAAACTTTATAGGTTAGGTCTATATAATATTAGTGTATTCTCTTTATTAGTATTGTTGTGTCTATGTATTTTCTAGGTTGTTATTGTTGTGCCCTTACATTATTATTTTTATGTAGGCTTTGATTATATTGTGACCCATTAGACTCCTATATGTGTCAAGGAGGTCTTATCATTTGTATCATCCAATAATATGTAATGTAAATGAATTTTCCCCTCAAAGGGAATAATTTTTAAGTCATTGATTTATATTTTCTTTTGTTCTTTGATTTGGTTGCATAACATTTGGTGTCAGAGTTGATTATGTTTCCTAGTTTCCCTATGATAGCCCTTAATTCAACTTCCTTTCCTCCCCAAAAAAAATTACACTATCTCATTAAGTAGAAGAACTTACCCATTGAAAATTCCACATTGAAGGATGAGAATTTTATACAGAAGCATCAAGAACTACTCAAGCGTTGAGAACAACACTTTTGTGAAGGAGAGGGGCATGTTAGGCCTTTATAATACTAGTGTATTCCCCTTACTGTTATTGTTGTGTCCATGTATCCCCAATGTTGTTATTGTTATGCCCCACTATTTTTATTGTTTTGCGCTTATAATATTATTGTTATGTAGGATCTAATTATATTATGACCCTTTAGACTCCTATATATACCAAAGATATGTTATTATTTATATTATTCAAAAATTGTTCATTTATGTAATATAAAAGAAGTTTCTCCATTAAAAAAGACAATTTTAAATCATTGATCTATCTTTTTTATTTTTTAAGCTAATTGCATAACATTAAAAATATTATTTTAATGTTTACGTGATAAATCAATTTGATAAAAACATGCGAGTAGCGTGAATCTCATCGGGAGAGGAAAAAAGGTAAAATCTTGAATAGGTTTCTCATCCGATATCAATTTTACTCATAGACCAAAATTAATATGAGCCGTTGGATCCAATGAAAGTCATATGATTGCTTTAAAAATTGAATTCTTTGTCATCCGATATCGTTATAGGTTTTCCTTTATCACGTTTGAATTTATTCACTTTCACTTTTGTAAATGAGTTTGGTGAACAGTTAAAATTTCTGATCGTGGATTCCTTTACTATTTTTTATTTTCTAATTTCGAAAAAAAATCCATGCAAATGAACTACATTTTAGATTTAAGGGTTTTCTTATAGTTTCGAAGAAATTTTTGCCAAAGTTTAATAGATATCACATATAAATAAAGTAATTATGTGATATAAGGTATGTAAATGGTTATATTTTGGGGAGATATTAACGAGTAAGAAAAATATATTTACTTCAAATTTGTTTGTACGTTATTATGGTTTATTAAATATAATTCTCATTTATAAAATATAGATAAATAAATTTATTTTACATTATGTTACAATCGTTATTTAAATTTCATGGAACTAATCCTCATTTTTATATATGATCCAAGATTAAGCAAAATAGGGAGAGCATAATATAGAGGAAATTAACAAGCGGCTAGAAACTAAAAAATGATTAAAAGTAAAAACATGTATAATATTAATATTAGGTTTTTTTATTATGAGAAGTTATAGAAATGGAATGGAAAAGAAATTAACTCCCAATGTAATAAAATGATGTAAACAATTAAAAAAATAACGGCGTAGGAGAAGGGAAAATTATGTCGAAATGGTTTCAACTCACATGTTGTGTGAAATGAATTCTATGACTGTGTAACTTATTCATGTAATTTGGTATATATTATTTCTTTTAGTAATTATTATTTCAGTTTTACATTGTTTTTTGTTTTTTTTCTTCTTCTTCTTCTTTATTTTTACATCTAGCGGAATCGGCAATGGTGGTGGTATTGTACTCTTGTTACACGGGGTCGAATCCAACTGGATGCCACTATAACCGCTAGGAGGAACTGCCCAGCCCACAAGAACGACCCTCAGGTTAAGACAAGACTTGAACTGTCATATCCCCAGACTACTGCAAATATTTTTATTTACCTCAGTTAAAACAAAAGACACAAATAAAAGGATGATGTTTATTATCTGTTGCATGAATTATTTAATATTTACTTTTTTTACAGAAAATGGAAATGAAAAATGATTTCCTAGTAACAGGGATGTCATGTAACTTCTGAGGAGAGAAGTTAATATATGTAAAAAAATAATAAAGAAATAGTTGCAAAAACCGTAACCACCTTTCCTCATCCCTAATTGTGGAATGGGTTCCAGGAAAAAGGGAAAAGGCGGGGGGGAAGAAAAACACACTGTGCTGTAGAGGATAGGCAGTGGGGAAAAGGGGTGGCTCAGCACGTCTAGTGATGATCAGATGGTAAGAGCGCAGAGCGCATGCAACTCGCAAAGACTGTAGTCTTTGAGCAAGCTAGGGGGGAGATTGGTCTCGAAATACAATCTCATGGTCAGGTGGTTGACTAGTTGCGGAGAGTAGAGGTGACCGTATCTCAGCATAGAAAGGGAGGCACACCTACAGGAAGTGTTACAAGTATGTGATACTAACTTGAAACTAGAAAATTATTCAATTTCTGTGGGTCATGGTTATTTTTAGATTTTCTGTAAAAGTACTCAAATAGACAGGAAACGATGGGGACGAGTGGCCCTGTCAATGAACTGTTTGGGATAGTAATGCATTTAAACCTTCTACAAAGCAGTTTGAATTCGGTTAGAGAACTTACAGGTAATCAAATTTGCCAAATAAATTATTCTCAGGCTGGAGCCTAGAAATTAGTTTGGATTTACAGATGTGACAGCATTTGGTAGAGTGACCAGAATGAAACTACTGAAAGGTACCATACCATTATAACATTTAGTTCCATGCAACATCTAATGAAAGCACAAGAAAGACCCTTAGAAAACATAGAGAGTAGGCTAGCGGCCCTATGAAATATTAATAACAAAATTGAGGATTGTTGTGTAACATGTGAACAGACTTGAGTAAAAACATGTATAGCTACTGGTTAAAAGCTCAAAGCTATATTCTAGCCGATTGCAATTGTAAGGTTAATCTTTTTCTCAAGATAATAATTATAAATGAAAGTGCCATCGTTCGCATTTCAGCGAACGTGCAATAGCCGAGAAAAACCATTAAAGAGAAAGCAAAAACCAGTGCGGGTTTAGGGTGTCACAAGAAGGGTATCCTTGTGACAGGATAGGAACAGGCACGACGTGGGTGCGATAGGAGGCCTGCTCCACGAGCAATGCTTAAACAAGAAAGAACCCAAATGAAACCTTAAGCATCAGGTATGAATGGTTAATAGTTTGGGTAGGGTCGCTGCCCATCAATGATTAACACTACCAAATAAACAAGACAGAGACCTAGCAGCAGCAGGAGCTAGTGGAAGGAAACTAGGATTTGTAGAGGAAGGCGCATGCACATGAAACCATTGATTTACAAAATCTAGACAATAGAACACCACAGAGCTATACCATTCAGAGCAATTTAACCAAAATGCTTGATATCTTGAAAGACTATGAATTAAAGAACAAAAGAACTACATTTCTGTACAGTCCAGCCATGACATGGCTTTTCCTTGAAAACAAATAATATAAGGAACCCATATGTGCATTTGAAACAACAGTTCAACATAATAAATTATAAACCAGCAGGATAAGAGTATCATCATGCTGAAAACAAGGCACAGTAAATATTTCAACCTATACAGTCACAATTTTCCAAGCAGTGGGGACTATCGTTGGACGCCCAAGACCAGAAATTAGATTACATATGTTTACAATAAAAGAAACCTGGAGAAAAGAGGGGATGTAAACATCCTCTGCTCCAATAGTTATCCAAAATAACCTGTAGATTATCACAACATGAAAGGAGCTGGAAGAGCCACTCCCCCAGTCAAACAGGCAACCCACAGTTGGAAGGCTATTCTCGTACTTGGACCTCTGGCATGTCATGGTAGGACTTTCCTTAACTAAGTTTGGGCCACCGTCTGTGGAGCAAGTGCCCAACCTACATGGAAACGACCATGCAAACAAGTTAGATAACTGTTGAAACATGCGAACGACAGAAGATAATCACAAGGAGATGAATTCTCATTTGTGTTAAACTTACCCATTAAGGAAATTTTTCCTCCATCGTATGAGAACTCTTGATTTGAAGCTGAGGAAGCCTCCAGAGTCGTTAATCCACAATGTGTAGGAACCCTGGAAAAGTGAGTAATTCCCTCAGTAAACCGGAAAGTGCATACCAAGAGAAAGTGGCACAAATCAGAACCTTGTATCAACAAATTTACCTGATGTAGGTAGCGAAACCGTTGGCAATCGAACAAGGTTCATGGGTTTGGCTCCCTGGAGCCGAATACATGGGCAAAACCAAGAGCAGGCCGCGGTGAGTTGCCATACCAAATGAGCCGTCAACCAACACAACCGGAGGAATAGGTGGAAAGCTGCAAAGGATTAACACCGTCAGATGGCAAGGGATTATCTCTGCCGTGGATGGAGTGAGATCTGCCGCGCAAGTCGAGGGATTGGACCCCCCACTAGCCACATATAGAATGGAGTTGGACAGGGAAATTAATTCCAAGCGGATGCAGATAAGGTCGCCATGTGAAGGCCTGGGGAAGAGGATAAGGTCACCCCCTTGGCTGGTTGCCGCGTGGTCTACATGCGTGCTCCCAACAATAGCATTAATACATAGATAAGACTTATGTAATTATGTTTCAATTTAACAACATGCCGTATGTTTAAATGAAATTAGATGGTGCCATAGGGTGATAACTATAGTCTGTTGCAGGCCACATTCCCAAAGATTATCCATGGTAAC
>APFE030091140.1:58359-87359 GCA_000404065.3 Pinus taeda
TATACATATACATATACATATACATATACATATACATATACATATATAAGCTATGGAGGTGTGACAAAGTGGTATTAGATCCACGTTGCAAAAACTCTGGCCTTTGGGAACTGAAAGCTGAAAACTGTCAACAGAATTGTGTCTATAAAACTTATATTATCTTTAATGAGTAGTTAAAGGAACAGATAATGTGATAACCCTTCCACTGTTAATCGCTTTGTGTAAGCACAGGAAATAGAGAATTGGCAATATGAGGAGAATAGATAGTGCGTCGCACAGGGTTGTGGCGAGTCAGGGACCTGCAATGGGAACTGGAAATAGTCCTGAATTATGGTTACAGCTGGGTGAGGAGGCACGCAATACCAATCTGGAAATTTTGGAGACAGTACAAGAATTGAAAAATAAAATGGCCTAGTTACGGGAAGACAATGAAAGGTTAACTATGGAATAGGAGAGGATCATAAAAATCCTTTCCGACAAACAAAATCAATAGCCATCGAATCCTAATGCTGAGCAACAAAGAATTTCAGGAGAACAAAATCACCACACAAAACTCGGGGAGTCAGAAGGAAGGGAGGAGGAGTGCTCAGATAATGCTTCCGAGTAGCAGACATCCAAGAGGCAATGGATAGAGTTGCAAGGGGAATTCCATAAAATCAAGCCACCACATTTTGACGGAGAACAGGAAGAAGCAGCTGAGGCTTGGTTGATTGATATGAACAAATACTTCCAGCTATACGAATACGATCACAATCTTAAGGCACGGTTGGCCATTTTCCAATTACAGGGAAAGGCTACCCTGTGGTGGGAAGAGGTTAAGATGGTAAGAGGAGTAAGCAAACAGAATATCACTTGGGAGAAATTTCAAAGATACTTTAAGGAAAGGTACCCGACTGAGTGCTTATATGATGAGAAGGCAAGGGAATTTCATGACCTGCATTTGGGGTAGCAAACTATGGACGAATTTATCACTCGTTTTACGTCCTTACTCCATTATGTGCCCTATATACGAGAAGAAAAAGCTAAAGTACAGAGGTTTGTCAGTAGTTTACCCTTGAGTATGAGGGAAAGAATTGAATTTGACAACCCGGAGATGATGGACGAGGCTATACGCAAGGCCTGAATTTGCTACCAGCAGAGCAAGCAGAAGGGAGAAATCCTGGGTAAGAAGTGGGCCGATAAGAAAAGCAGCAAGTTGGCTGGAAGTACTAAAGGAAATTGCGGTGGAGGTAACAAAGGTTTTACCAAAGGGCAAAATAGCAGAAACTCACAAAATAATATGCTCTGATTAAAGCTCCCCAATGAGTCCAGAACTAATGAACAACCTGGGAGGGTAGACAACGAAGGGACAGCAAGGTCCCCAGTGCAATCTTGGGGTTGTGGTGGACCCCATTAAGTGAAAAATTGTCCCCAGCGAAAAGGAGCAGAACAGGTTTCCCAGGTTTATGAAGCCTCTACAGTCGGCGATGTAGGATGAAATTAGCCAAAGATTAATGCCGCGTTGGAAGATCGCTAGGCGGAATACCAGCTAACCATGGTGGAATTTGAACGTAAACTCTTAGACTTTGCTGTAACTTTTTTAATTGACCCTGGTGCAACATTAAGTTATATTAGTCCTAGAATTGTGGAGCAATGTAAGTTGCAACCTGTTAAGTTTAAGGATCCTTGGCTAGTTCAGTTGGCAACACGGACGAGAAGACAGGTAATGGATAAGGTCAAAAACTGCCCATTAGAAATAGCGGGACAGTCCGTAACAACATATTTAAATGTGCTTCCTCTTGGCTCGTGTGATATATTGATTGGTATGGACTGGCTAGAAAAACACTGGTCCATAATTAATTGTAAAACCAAGACTATCAGTTATAAGGATGAACTTGGATTAAAACAAGAGATGCAGGGGATTAAGCAGCCAATGCAGATTTGACCCATAACTACCACACAGTTAGCAAAATGCATCAGAAAGGGATGTCAGATTTATGCTATCCAAGTGGGCTATGCCAACTCGAAAGATAAAATAGTCACCATGGAGAATATTCCTGTGATACAAGAATTTGTCGATGTGTTTCCAGAAGAGATTCCTGGGCTGCCACCCAAAAGAGACATAGACTTTACTAATGAGTTGGTGCCAGGAGTAGCCCCAGTGTCTTGAGCACCATATAGAATGAGCGTACCAGAATTAATAGAGCTGAAAATGCCATTACAAGAGCTGTTGGACAAAAAGTACATACGTCCCAGTGTGTCCCCTTGGGGACCCCGGGTATTGTTCGTTGAGAAAAAAGATGGAACTCTCTGCATGTGTATGGACTACCATCAATTAAACAAATTGACAATAAAAAACAAGTACCCTCTACCCCGTATTGATGAACTATTTGAGCAGGTGAAGGGAGCAACAATTTTCTCAAAGATTGATTTGTGATCAGGGTATCACCAAATCAAGATTAAAGAGGAAGACATAGCTAAGACAACCTTTAGAACTCGGTATGGCCACTACGAGTTTGTGGTGTTGCCCTTCGATTTGACTAATGCCCCCGCCACCTTTATGTGTCTGATGAACAGTGTGTTTCATCGGTATTTGGATAAATTTGTGCTGATCTTTATTGACGATATATTGATTTACTCTCGGACTATGGAGGAGCATTAGGAGCACCTCAGGTTAGTATTGCAAACCCTCTGAGAACACCAATTATATGCTAAGTTCAGTAAATGTGAATTCTTTAAAGAGCAGATACAATATTTGGGGAATATCATCACTAAATATGGGATCGCGGTGGATCTTGAAAAGATAAGGACTATTATGGAATGACCAGTACCTAAAGATGTGGCGGACATTCAATCTTTCGTGGGATTGGCGGGCTATTATAGACAGTTTGTAGAGGGATTTTCAAAAGTAGCTTATCCAATCACATCTTTATAGAAAAAGGGAAGGAATTTCAGGTGGACCCCTGAATGTCAAAGAAGTTTTGAAAAACTCAAATACTTACTCACCACGATACCTATTCTAAGCATAGTCGACCCTAGTAAAGAGTACGTGGTGTGCACTGACGCAAGTAAGGAAGGGGTAGGAGGTGTGTTAATGCAGGAAGGAAAAGTGATAACATACGAATCAAGGAAGTTAAAAGAGCATGAGCAGAAATATTCGGCTTACGATCTAGAGTTGGCAGCTGTGATTCACGGCCTGAAAATGTGGCGAAATTACCTTAGGGGAAAAAATTTCTGCTACTGACAGACCACCACAGTCTGACCAATTATTTTAGCCAACCCACTCTAAATGCAAGGCAAGCACGGTGGGTGGATTTTCTAAACAGTTTTGATTTTGACATCAAGCATTTAAAGGGGAAAGAGAATCGGGTGGCTGATGCTTTGAGTTGGAAGTTACAATGCATATACGAGGTTTCTTGCAGTGAAGGGAAAAGCCCCTTCGGGAAATGATTAAAAGGGCAGCCAAACAAGATGTTGCTTATTAGAAAATAAAACAGCAAGTGCAGCTACCAACCAACAAAGGAAAACAACTAGATTATGCTTTAGATGCTAATGGAATGTTGTATTATAAGGGAAGGTTGTACGTGCCCAATCAGAACAATGTTAAAAATCTGATATTGGATGAGTATCATAGGAGTCATTATGTCGGGCACCGAGGTTATGAAAAGATGATCACCACACTCCGAAAGTAATATTATTGGCTGGGTATGAAGAAAGATGTGGCTGGTTACTTGGCTCGATGTTTAGAATGTCAGCAAATTAAAGCAGAACACCAACATCCTGCGGGCTTATTACAACCATTACCCATCCCGGAATGGAAGTGGGAAACCATCTCTATGGACTTTATAATAGGTTTGCCTAAGTCAAAGAAAAACAATGACTCCATCATGGTGGTTGTGGACAAGCTAAGTAAGCCAGCACATTTTATACCGGTGAAATCTACATACAGAGGTGTGCAGATCGCCCATGTATTCATGTAAAAAATATTTAAGCTGCATGGGTTGCCAAAGACAATAATTTCAGACCATGATGTAAAATTTACATCGGTCTTTTGGAAAACATTGTTTGAAGAATTGGGAACCCAGCTGAACTTTAGCACGACTTATCACCCTCAAACTGACAGGCAAACTGAACGGGTGAACCACGTAGTGGAAGATATGTTAAGGGCGTATGTGATGGAGCAACCAGCCAAGTGGGAGGACTATTTACACTTGGTAGAATTCGCATACAACAATGGCTACCACACATCGTTGCCAATGAGCCCTTTTGAAGTTTTGTATGGGCGGAAGTTATGCACCCCCTCAGGCTGGAGTGGACCCGAAGACAAATTGATGTTAGGTCCTGAAAAGCTCAAGGAGATGGAGGAGTTAGTTAAAAGGGTGCGTTATAATCTGAAGGCATCTCAAGATCGGCAGAAGAACTTCGCTGACCGGAAAAGGAGGTTTAAGGAGTATCAAGTCAGAGATCATGTGTATGTGAGAATACGAGCAAAAAGGAGCACATTGCAGTAGAGCGGGTGCACTAAGTTGGCACCTCACTATTGTGGACCATTCCAGATCTTAGCCAAAATTGGGCCGGTGGCTTACCAGCTCGCTCTGCCTAGTCACATACGAGTCCACAATGTCTTTCATGTCTCTGTGTTAAAAAATATGTTTATGATTCTAAACATGTGATTAATTGGCAGGAGATTCAGGTGATAATTATCTCCGATAGATCAATCTAAATATTTTCTCTTAAAAGAAAACTAACTCAGGATGTTGCATGTTGTAGGTAGAACTGGAAGGAGAAATTTGGATCGAACCATTGAGCATCCTCGACTGGAGAGAAGTCACGCTGCAGAAGCGAGATATTACCTAAGTTAAAGTGTAGTGGAAGCACTTTGGGCCTGATGAGGCCACTTGGGAGGATGAAGAACTCATGAAACAGGCTTATCCAGGGCTGTTTAGAACTGAAGGACATCAGGATGATGTCTAATTTCAGGAGGGGGAGATGTCATATCCCTAGACTACTGTAAATTTTTATTTACGTCAGTTAAAAAAAAAGACACAAATAAAAGGATGATGATTATTATCCGTTGCATGAATTATTTAATATTTTTTTTTATAGAAAATGGAAATGAGAAATGATTTCCTAGTAACATGGATTTCATGTAACTTCTGAGGAGAGAAGTTAATATATGTAAAAAAATAATAAAGGAATAGTTGCAAAAACCCTAACCACCTTTCCTCCTCCCTAACCATGGAATGGGTTCCAGGAAAAAGGGAAAAGTGGGGGAAAAACAAAAACACACTATATTGTAGAGGACAGGCAGTGGGGAAAAGGGGTGGCTCACCACGTCTGGTGATGATCAGATGGTAAGAGCGCAGAGCGCATGCAGCTCGCAAAGACTGTTGTCTTTGAGCAAGCTAGGGGGGAGATTGGTCTCAAAAGACAATCTCATGGTCAGGTGGTTGACTAGCTGTGGAGAGAAGAGGTGACTGTATCTCAGCACAGAAAGGGAGGCACGCCTACAGGAAGCGTTACAGGTATATGATACTGACTTGAAACTAGAAAATTATTCAATTTCTGTGGGTCACAGTTATTTTCAGATTTTCTGTAAAAGTACTCGAATAGACAGGAAACTATGGGGACGAGTGGCCCTGTCGATGAACTGTTTGGGATAGTAATGTATTTAAACTTTCTGCAAAGCGGTTTGAATTCAGTTAGAGAACTTACAGGTAATCAACTCTGCCAGATAAATTATTCTCAGGCTAGAGCCTAGAAACTAGTTTGGATTTCTAGATGTGACAACATTTGGTAGAGTGACCAAAATGAAACTACTGAAAGTTACCATACCATTATAACATTTAGTTCCATGAAATAGTTAATGAAAGCACAAGAAAGACCCTTAGAAAACATAGAGAGTAGGCTAGTGGCCCTATGAAATATTAATAACAAAATTGAGGATTGTTGTGTAACGTGTGAACAAAGTCGAGTAAAAACATGTATAGTTACCGGTTAAAAGATTAGAGCTATATTCTAGCCGATTGCAATTGTAAGGTTAATCTTTTTCTCAAGATAATAATTATAAATGAAAGTGCCATCATTCGCATTTCAGTGAATGTGCAATAGCCGGGAAAAATCATTAAATAGAAAGAAAAAACCAGTGCCAATTTAGGGTGTCACAAGAAGGGTATTCTTGTGACACGATAGGAACAGGCACGGCGTGGGTGTGGTAGGAGGCCTGCTCCATGAGCAATGCTTAAAAAAGAAAGAACCCAAATGAAACCCTGAGCATCGAGTATGAATGGTTAACAGTTTAGGTAGGTTTGCCGCCCATCAATGATGAACACTACCAAATAAACAAGACAGAGACCTAGCAGCAGCAGGGGCTAGTGGAAGGAAACTAGGATTTGTAGAGGAAATTGGAGCTTGGACCCTTTCACGGGGAAGGCACATGCACATGAAACCATTGATTTACAAAATCTAGATAATAGAACACCATCGAGCTATACCATTCAGAGCAATTTAACCAAAATGCTTGATATCTTTAAAGACTATTAATTAAAGAACAAAAGGACTACATTTTTGTACAGTCCAGCCGCGACACGTCTTTTCCTTGAAAGCAAATAATATAAGGAACCCATATGTGCATTTGAAACAACAGTTCAACATAATAAATTATAAACCAGCAGGATAAGAGTATCATCATGCCGAAAACAAGGCACAGTAAATATTTCAACCTATACAGTCACAATTGTCTAAGTAGTGGGGACTGTCATCGGATGCCCAAGACCAGAAATTAGATTACATATGTTTACAATAAAAGAAACCCAGAGCAAAGAGGGGATGTAAACATCCTCTACTCCAATATTTATCCAAAATAACCTATAGATTATCACAGCATGAAAGGAGCTGGAAGAGCCACTCCCCGAGTCAAACAGGCAAGCCATGGCCGGAAGGCTATTCTCATACTTGGAACTCTGGCATGTCGTGGTAGGACTTTCCTTAACCAAGTCTGGGCCACCGTTTGTGGAGCAAGCGCCCAGCCTACATGGAAACGACCATGCAAACAAGTTAGATAACTATTGAAACATGTGAACGACAGAAGATAATCACAGGGAGATGAATTCTCATCTATGTTAAACTTACCCATTAAGGAAATTTTTCCTCCATCGTATGAGAAATCTCTATTTGAAGGTGAGGAAGCCTCCAGAGTCATTAATCCGCAGTGTGTAGGAACCTTGGCAAAGTGAGTAATTCCCTTAGTAAACCGGAAAGCGCATACCAATCGAAAGCGACACAAATCAGAACCTTGCATCAACAAATTTCCCTAATGGAGGTAGCAAAATCGTTGGAAATTGAGCAAGGTTCATGGGTTTGGCTCCCTGGAGCCGAATACATGGGCAAAACCAAGAGCAAGCTGCGGTGAGCTGCCATACCAAATGAGCCGTCAACCAATGGAACCGGAGGAATAGGTGGAAAGTCGCAAAGGATTGCCATTGTCAGATGGCAAGGGACGATCTCTGCCATGGATGGAGCGAGATCTGCTGCACAGGTCGAGGGATTGGACCCCCCACTGGCCACGTACAAAATGGAGTTGGACAGGGAAATTAATTCCGAGCGGATGCAAATAAGGTCACCATGTGAAGGCCCCGGGAAGAGGAGAAGGTCACCCCCTTGGCTGGTTGCCGCGTGATCTACATGCGTGCTCCCAACAGTAGCATTAATACATGGATAAGACTTATGCAATTTTTTTTCAATTTAACAACCATGCCGTATGTTTAAATGAAATTAAATGGTGCCATAGGGTAATAACTATAGTCTGTTGCGGGCCACCTTCCCAAAGATTTTCCATGGTAATGTCCAACCCATGTATTAACCATAAAAAAAAAATATATTAGCTATGGAGGTGTGACATGAACCCATGACCTTGGCTTAGCAGACCGTTCGCTAGCCACGAGACCAAACCCTTAACGGATTTTTAGTTTTATATTGTTATTCTGATACGTGGAATTATTTAAAAAGGTTGACATGATCAGATTATAAATCATTCTAACATTACTATTGAAAGCATTTGAGTCGTGATATTTAACTCATTGATTGTAGGTTGAATTTATTAATGCATGACGTTAATGAATCCATTACAAATTTCATGGAAGCTATAATTATATACTAGTGATATGTGTTTTTTGGTGCTCATATTATATCTTGGTGTCTCTAAACAATTTGATAGTTGACATGATCATCGCGTTTTGTTGCAACTATTACTTGAATTATTTTTCTTCAAATATATACGATATTTAATTCAAGATATTTACTTAATTTTTTGTAGGCTGAAATATATCAATACATGATATTTATATATTTGATTATCCTTATTATGATAAATATACTTTATTACCAATGATATACACGTTATTATAACTTTATTGTTATCTTTTATTTTTTGTTTTATTTCTATTATGTTATTTTTTTTATTTTTTTTGGAATATTATTTATCTTAATTTCATTCATTGATTTTACACTAGATTCATGGATCATATACTTTTCATAAGTTTCATTTCTTTAAAGCTTAACTACTCATTTTTGAAAAAATCTTTTATGTATAATCTCGCTATATGTATTTGCTATTGTAGAAAATCTATATAAATAATATTAAATACAAGAAATACCCCTTATGGTTGGAGAAGCCCAATATCTAACCTAAAGTGGGAGGATCATTAGGTCCTCATTACATGCTTTTAGAGTTGTTTCTTGTCACCAGGAGCAATCTTAGAGACAACACAGTCCGAGTGTATTATTCATCAGACACATGAAAGTAGCTAGAGTGTTTGTCAACTCAAAAGGTACCACTACAAACTCATAGTGGCCATATCATGTTATGAAAGTATTTTTTTGAATTCTTTCTTCTTTGATTCTCATCTAATGGTTTCCAGACCTTAAATCAATTTTGGTGAATACAGTGGCCCCTTTTGGCTGATCAAATAAGTCATTAATTTTGGGTAGTGGATAATTATTTTTCACCATTTATTTATTTAATTATCATTAGTCTCTAGATAGATGCAATGTTCCATCTTTATTTTTGATGAATACTGTTGGGGATACCCACAATGAAATATTGGGTTGCATGTACCGTTTTTACACCATTTCTTTTAGCTGCAATTTTAATTCAACCAGTTTCAAGGTGTTCATTTGATAAGGGGCCTTCACTGCTAACATTTTTCTCAGGATCAACTCAATAGTGAGTTTGATATACTAATTTGGTGACGATTCTCGCAATTCATCCGAGAAAACGTAAAGTTGTATTACCTGAACACTAGGTATGTTGCAAAATGATTTTCACTAGCTTCTTTTTATTTTTTCACTTGGATGGCGTAAAGGGAACAACCTTATCTACAGTAAAATTTTAATTGTCTCATTGATATCATTCTAAGTGAAATCATTTTATTAATCCCATGTAGTGTTATTGCTTTACCTGCATTGTTGAGACATTATATCACTTTATCATAACAATCGACTTTCCTTTGATGGGCTTCCAATAATCCATTCCAATCATATTGTCATAAGAAACCAATGACAACAAATTCAACTTTGTTGTAGTAATCATGCCACTAATTTATAGAGGTAAAGATTCAACCATGTCGATTATCTACCTCTTTGTTCCGCTAACTGAACCAGCCATGATTCCTCGTGTATTTTTCTTATAAATCCTTATTTCTTTGCAATCTTGGTACTGATGTAGCTAAAATTTTATCCTAGGCTAATTCAAATTGAAATAAGTAAATTTTTAAACGTACTGTCCATTAGAATAATCGTAGCTCATTGTTTTGACTGTCTATTACCAAATTGTATATATTCTTTCCACTTTCATATTCTTGACGGAAATTTCTGCTTAGGTAAATTTCTCCACAAGTCCAACATTGCACAGGCCCTTTCTTGGACCCCTCTACTTCTTTATTTACTAACTTTGGGGGTTCATTCCTGCTAATGATTATGTAATAGTGTTAATATGCATTCCTAAAATAGGCATTAAACTTTCCATTATTTCCCATTACGTATACTATGAGGTATTCTTTCCTTTTCATTTGAAAATTTCCTTATCTTTCTTATTCCAATCAGTGTGTCCCTCAGTCTTATACTTGGATTATTCATAGTAATGCTTGGTCTTCTTTATGTCCTCATCCAATGTTTTTGTTTCATCAAACTCTATTTTATCCTTGTGTGGACATGGTAATCTATTGAGATACCTTTGGATCTTAGTCTTCTCATCTTTTAGATAAAGTACATACCTTAGTAATTCCAAGAATTTGCTTACATAATACATAGGTGTAAATTTCCCCAACTTATGCTCATAGAATTATTTGGCCTTTTCATCATAGTATTTTTTAGATAGGCACTTCTACTAAAAGTAATTTTAAAACTTCCTCCTGGAAAATTCCTTCTTTTTTATGCCTTTGATGTTCCTAAGTTCCTCCCACCAGATATCATCCTTTCCTTTTGGGCTTGATGTAGCCACCCTATCCTTCATGTTCTTGGAATAATCATGCAACTTAAAGTACTTCATTATTCCCAAGAACCAAGCCTTTGCATCTTTCACTTTCTTCACCTCTCCATCAAAGGTAAGTGGCTTTTCTTTGATGAATTATTCTTGCATGAGACTCTTTATAATCTTAATTTGATGATGATATCTCTTAGTTGCAGTATCTGATGAGTTGTTAAGACTATTTGATTCTCTTTCCAAAGTGTTGAGTAGGAAAACTCCTCCTTCTGCATGTCTTTGCCTCTTTCTTGATTAACTAGCCTTTTCTCTATTATTATCCAACTTTTGCTTTTCGATCTTTGCTAGACTATCCTTGTGCTTGTATTTGTCATGATGGTTGGTACCAAGTTCTTATTGGCTCTATATTTTCATATCCGGTAGACTCTGCAATATTACAACATTCACTTATGCTTGTCTGTCTTGCTCTTTGTCAATCTTTTCATTCTTTTCCTTGCAACTTCTTAATTAAACTCTTAGAATTGTAAGGGTGTCCATCAATTCAGGAGTGTCCTCATTTTTAATATTCCTTACTGACTCTTCTTCAAGATCGCAATTAGATATTTGTACCATACTACTCTAATATGTTGTTCATCCTTTCTCTCTCTTGTTGTACCTTGTTTTCTACCTATGTGTTGTTACATACACACAACTATTGGCCAACCAAAATCAAAAATCAATTAAACACCACTATTGATCACCTTGGATTATGTTGAAGTGAAGTCACCTGTAAAAATAAATCTTAGTTAGCATAGAGACAAAAAAATAAATTAATGATTCTTTCCTCGAATCATTACATCAATCACAACAACACACATTTTTTAATAGGGCGGGGACTTTTAGAAATTCAAATGTTAATCTTGATGTGTGCATATGATCATTTCTAGGTCCAACATTTGAACCTTAGCTCTCATGCCACTTTTTCACATACCCCTACTAAATTTATCTTAACAAACATGCAAAAAAAAAAAATTGATTTTCATCTCTCCTACATTTTCTCAAACACTTTACGTGTAAACCTTTCTTCAAATACTTTGTATATAACCAATTGAGTAGTATCTATCTTGTATATATTTTTTCAAAAAAATTGTATGAAATCAAATTAGAAACATTGCTCTAATTTCAGTTGTAACATATTCATTGAAATATCCACTCAATGACACAACTTTTGAGTTTTTTCCTTGAGATATTTTATCAAATAGTTTGTATGTAAATTATAATAAAACATGTTTGACACATTTCTTCAAATTCTTTACATGCAATTAGACATATATTAGTTATACAAATATTATCATACAACAATACTATTCCCATCCATAGAACAACATTTTCGTTGGGGAATTTCATCAAACAACTTGTATGCAATGAATTCATTAACCCATTCATGCATTTCTTCAAAATCTTTGATGCAAACTAATATAGAAAATTCCTTAGAGCGCGTCACCTAAATTATAGTATTCCAAGTTAGAAAAATTGAACTAGATGATTAGTGAAAGTTCTACTCACTATGGTCTAAGTTTTAGCTTTGAGAACCTCCTAGAAGAAAATTTATAGAAGAAATTCCAACATGAATTGTTTGATGCACAATTTTAGGACCATTCGGGAAACTTGACTTCCTCTGATCATATATCCTAAAATATTGTGACCCAAAATCTAAGAATTTGAACAAAGGGTCAATGAAATTTTAGCTTGCTATGGTCCAAGTTTTAGCTTCTAGAACCTCGTAGAAGAAAAGTTATAGTAGAAATTATAACATGACCTGTTTGATGCACGATTTTAGTAGCATTCAAGAAACTCAACTTCCTTTGATAATATATATTAAAATGTTGTGAGCTAAGCTATCAAAATTGGACCAGAAGATCAAAAGGATTTTCCCTCACTATGGTCCAAGTTTTAGCATCTGGAATCTCCTAGAATAAATGTTATGGTAGAAATTCCAACATGACTTATCTAAAAATGCACTTAGGAAGCCCAACTTCATCTTATCATATTTCCTAAAATTTCAGGATCCAATTTAAAAATTGGACCAGAGGATCAATGAGATTTCCCCTCCTATGGTCCAATTTTTAGCTTCTTGAACCTTCCAGAAGAAAAGTTAGGGAAAAAATGCAAGCAATATTAACCATAGAACCCTGCATGTTGACATATAGCATTTTAACTTGCATAGAAAATCAAAACATCTTTCTTACAACCTAAATATAGATGTCTAATTTAATCCACAAAACAATCAAGGCATTTTTGCCTATTAATTTTAGGAAACAATTTCCTACATTCATGTGAGATTATTACAAAGTTATACATCAATTCAATAAAGAACATTGTTAATAACACTTATTCGAAATATAACAATGACTAAAATAGAAGGTGGGACATCAATTTTCCACTCAAATATAGACTAGTTACAGCTTGTATTTCTTACAGTATTCACCCTTGAGCCATATCCATGATTCAGGCAGATTTTTCAAGAAAACTCAGTTGGAAATCATGCTTAATACTAGGTAGATAAAGTTATTGACTTAGTGAGAATTGTATCCTCAAAACGAGAAATCTAGCCAAAAAAACATGAAAAATAGCCTTAAAACAATAAGTATTGATGCTAGAAAACTTATTTTTTTGCTGGGTAAATTTTCAACATTTTTTAAAAATGGCAGTAAAAACTAAAAAAAAATGTGCAAAAAACATGAAAAAACACCTTATAAAAAAAGTGTTGATGCAACTTGATGTTGCATTAACATTTTTTTTTATTAAAATTTCATTTGTTTTTAACAATGGCATTAAACATGAAAAAACACCCCGAAATTATTAAAAAAAAAAAGAAAAAAGAAAGAAAGAAAAAAGATAAGAAAAGAAAAGAAAAGAGAAAGAAGAAGAAGAAGTTGATTTTCGCATCAATTTTTTTTAGCTAATATTCCAAAAAAAAATTTAAAATGACATTAAAAATAAAATATCTTTACTCTAGAAATCATTAAAATTCCAACGATTTTCAACAATACGTTAATGATAACATATCAGGGCTCCAAAAGACCTAAAAATTCCAACAATTCATTTTATTAAAGATATATATCATGACTCTAAAAAACCTTAAAATTTTGGTAATTTTCAACCATGGCCACAAGGATAAAATATGGGGACTCTAAAAAAACTTGAAATTTCAACATTTTTTACCTATGGAATATAAGCAATTATCATGACTATAAGAAACCTTAAATTTTCAACATATTTTGACATCTAATATCATGACTAAAAGAACCTTAAAGATAAATATCTAAATCAAAGAGTCATTATACCAATTGCTAAAAATATAGTTATTTTGAAATCTTAGCCTAAGGTAACTTGGCACATTGCAACAAAAACTTAACAATCAACCATGAAATTAACATAGAGTAATTGCGAGTTGTTCATTGTAACATAAAATAAAAAAAACAACTATCAAACTAACACGTATTGGGTAAGGTTATCCAAACATGGGCATAACTCTTACAACAAAAATAAATAAAATTTAAAACAAACTAAAAACAAACAAACAAAAATTTAAAAATAATAATAATAATAATAATTTAAAATAAAATAAATTAAATTAAAATATTAAAAAAAAGATAAAATAATATATAAAACTAGAAAACAAATTAAATATAAAAACCAAAGAAAAACAAAACTCCACAGTTAACCGTGCTTGAGCCAAAGGCAATCTGGGATGGGTGACCTCCCGGGAAGTCCTGGTTACCGGGTGCAAGCTTCGGAAGTGATGATTGACGCTATGTGATTCATTTCACTAGTGTCAATGCCACTTCTTCACCCCTATGAACATCGCCCGATGCAATAAGTGCTAAGTGGACTATTCAAAAATTATAAGAAGTTAGTCAATTACGACCACCTCTCATGGAAATGGTCATAGATGAATGACTTACTTAACACAGTTGAATCCCAAAATGATATCTAATATAATGCACTGCGAAAACCCCAATACTTAATTCAAAAGAGTGAAAGGAACTCTACTTGAATGGTTCATGAGGCACAATACTTGCTAAGCTTTTACAAATGGGGTAGTAAGTAAAGTGGGCTTGATTGTGGGGAAAACTAAACAGTTAAGCGCGCTTCAGCCATAGGCGATCTGAGATGGGTGACCTCCCGGGAAATTCTGGTTACTAGGTGCAAGCCCCGGAAGTGATGATTGTCACTATGTGATTCATTTCACTAGTTTCAATCCCACTTCTTCAACCCTTCGAGCATCACCCAATGCAATAAGTGCTAAATGGACTATTAAAAAATTATGAGAAATTACTCAGTGACAACTACCTCTCATGGAAATGGTCATAGATGAATGACTTAATGCAGTTGAATCCCAAAATGATATCTAAAAAAATTACACATTAAAAAAATTTAATAGATAATAAATAGAAATAATAATAAGCTATATATATATTATATATAAAACATAAAAAATAAAAATAAAAAATAAACACGAGTTCCCATCGTTACATGACGTCAAAGGGCTCACTACGGTTGGAGAAAAGTCCTTTATCAACGCATAGTGGCGAGGACACCGTTATTTAATTTATGTATTTTTTTAATATTTTTTTAAACATATATCTTTATGTTTTTTTAATAATTTTATTATTTTATTTTTTAAATATTTTCAATATTTTTATTATTGTTATTTTTTTTTATTTATATTTTTACTATATTTTAATTACTATTATTTTTAAATAACATTTTACTTTTTGATTTTATTTTTAAAGTCGGAGAAACAATTTTTTTATATAATGCTTACTTTTTTATGCTTTTCAAATATATTAATTTTTTTTTTTTTTAAATATTTATTTTAATTGGATTATATTGTTTCATTTATTTATTTATACGTTTTTTCCCTTTTTTAAATTGTTTATTTTTAAGTTTATTTTTATTTTTAAAAAATTATTTTTATTTTGTTGTTTTGACCCATCTTTGTTTTGTTAAAGTTGTTTTTTATTATTGAATTGAGGCTTATGTCATCCATATCAAGTGTTTTGAGATAGGTTTTCAGTGATAATCATATTAAAATACATTTGTCGACGCGTTTTGAACCAACAAGTGTGGTTCATAGTCGGGACAAGATGAACAAGCAGATCCTGGCAACACATTAAATAAAGAGATTGATCAATCAAACGGCTAGAAAGAAACATTTACTTTTGACCAACCCAAACAACTATAATTGACTCGACTACAACTAAATTTTACTAGAACGAGAGTTAAGGGAAATTACTTAGTTAATCAATTATCAATTAATTAGTTGATTTGTTAGATTTAATTAATTATATTTAAATCTATATGTAGGGAAATTACTTAGTTAATTAATTATCAATTAATTAGTTGATTTGTTAGATTTAATTAATTATATTTAAATCTATATGTAATTAAATAACTCGTTGATAATTGATTAAATATTTTTTCAAGAACCTAAATTAAGAACTTTATTAGATTATTATGGGATAAATTAAGGTAAGATTAAATGTTTATTAATTGCCTAAATAAATAGTTAAATTAAATTAGTTAACTTGTTTACCATGTTTATTTACGTAAATGTATTTGTAACTAAATATGCATTACCCTCTCTTAATAAATCTATATAAATACCTATATACGAAGGACTATGGGATAAGAACAAATAAAAACATATAGATGTTTATTAAATAGTTAATTTGTTTTCATAAGTTACTGAATCTATTAAGGCTTCAATATAAATATGGATCAAATAATCAATTAATTAATATGTTTGTTCAGATTATTTGCTTATAATTCATTAAGTTTATAAAGGAACATATTAATTTAAAAAAGAAAATTTTAATAAAAAGTAAGACTATTTTTTTTAACGAAGTCGGGTACTTTTGTATTATAAAAAACGAGAACAAAGCTCTATTACATAACTGTCATGAGTTTTGGCGAAGAGGATCAAAATCGGGTGCGCAAACCCACTTTCCTCATTTCTGCCACTATGGGAATTGAAATTAAAGAGGGAACGGCTATATTGCCTGACAAAAGCGCCTCCTATATAGCAAAATTTGCAGTGCATGGGTTTTAGTGGAGTTCTTGGGTGGCTGAGTCATCGGGCATGGGATCTTTCTTGGCACTTGCTTTGGTGGAAGCTGAAGCTTGGTAGCTCTGAGTGAGAGTTTTGATTTGTTCTATTGCTTCCTCTAAGTGGCTGCACCTTCCCTTCAAGCTTTCTATTTCTTCCTTCTGTTTCGCCAGTTTCTTGCGCTTCGACCTGCTGTCGGATTCATAGTCGCTCTTCAACTCATTGAAGTGTTTGACGAACCTGTTGATCATGACTGTGTGGGCCTTGCACATTGTGCATTCTTTGTTGAAGAGTTGATCCATGGGCTTGATGATTCACTGTGGCTCGCCCTGGTAACCTGGCTGGTCCTCCATGATGCTGTGGTGATTGTAAAAGTCTGTGAGGTGAGAAGAGAGAAGAACAACGAGGAGGAGGGGTTTTAAGAGGAGAGGAGTACAGGGGGATTGAATCAGAGGGAAGAAAAGCGGATGGCAATGACAGCTAAGAAGAGGGAGCAACGAAACCAAGACCGAGCCTCTGCAGCTGCCCAGAAACCCGAAGTCAGTATTCAAAAAGAACTCAGAGCTAAAATAAACAGTTACCAGTAACGCAGAGCGGTGCTCTGTGTCTCTACAGCTGATGGCGGAGTTCTGGAAGTGTCCCCTCTTGTAGTTGTAGTGGACGAACCCTCGGGCTGATTTGATACAGAGGACTGAACTGAGAGGCTATTGGGAGCTTCGCTTGGAGTTGAGGGCTGGAGGGCAAAGCGCCTTACTCACACTAACACTCTTAATGGATTCAATACCACTCTTTGCTAAGACCACGATGCCGACCTGAGACTGGAGGTGCAGATCGAAACTGAGAACGCCTAAGGAGGGAGGGGGGATATAAAGGAAGGGGGAGAGGCGGTCATAATGCCTGGGCAAGATTTTTTCTTCAGAGACCGAGGCGGGATCGAGCTGCGGATTTAGGATGTGATCTCCCTGAGGACTAAAGTGACAGATACCTGAAGGGTCAGGATAAAAGTCACGAGGAAGGTGAGGGAGGATGGCGCTAAGAACGATAGAAATGATGGAAGGCGGCAGCATGGGGAGGGATGGAGGATCGAGGTTTAGAGGACAGGTACTGCAGAGGATTTTTTGATAGATTTTACAAGAGGTGACTTGGTGGCTCAGATGGCAGGGAGGGGTCTTAAGGGATTGCTTTGTCATATGTTTTGTCATCCTCACGAACCTGGCCTTGCTTCCTTTTGACTGCTTTATTTGCTAGAAAATCCGCCTCTACGTTGTGTTCTCTGAGGACGTGCATGAAGGATGTTTCCCCCATGTCTCTTAGATTGTCCATAATCCTTGCTCTGGTATTGTTGAGGCCTTCCTTTATGAATTTTTTTCCCGTGTTCATAGATGATATGATGATGGCCAAGTCCCCTATGATGATAGCGTTCTTCAGGCCCTTTTTGGAGAGAATTGTGGAACCAAGGAGTAGACTGTAAGCTTCTGCTGCGTTGTTTGAAGCTTCCCCAAGACCCCATTCGTATCTACAGATAGGTACTCCATTTTGATCTTTTATTATGCCTCCTTCTCCTGCTGCTCCAGGATTATTCTTTGATGCTCCATCAAAGAAGAGAGTAGGGCGGTTTTGGGCGCGAATCCATTGAAGAATCTCTTCTTTGGTTCCCCTGAGCTTCCAGGAGGGTTGTTTCTTGTGAGCTTTGCTCTTTGGCGGAAGATTTTGGGTGTGAAAAATATTAAACTTATTGTACCAATCCTTTTCCTCTTGAGCCCAGCTCGTCTGATCTGGAGTAGTTATGAGGTTCGCACTCACCGCTTCAGATATGCTGGCTATTGTCTTTGCTATGAAAGTGCCCGGTCTTGGCTGTATGTTGTTGAATACATAGTTGTTCCTGGCAAGCCAGAGATTCCAGCAGAGGGTGGCGGGGATGCACTTCCAGACTCTGATTATATTGTTTTTGCCTTTTCTTTGGTGAGGAAAGTCTTTTTTCCAAGTTTTCTGGAGGGTGTGCACCTGATCGTAGCTTCCTCGGACTTCCAGGGGACTAGCAAGCTGATTCCAACAGTTCTGAGCCAATGGGCAGAGGAGAAAGGAGTGTTGAATAGACTCCTCCTATGCTTTGCAGAAGCAGCAAACCGAGGGGCCTTGAATTCCTCTCTTCCTCAGATTTTCTGCTGTTAGAATTTTCCCTTTTAGAAGGGTCCAGTTGAAGTGTTTCACTTTAGGGATGCATTCAGACTTCCAGGTAGTAGTGTGGAGGTTCCAATTGGCTGTAGGGTTTCTGTTTTGAAGAGATTTGTACCCTTCTCTAACTGAGAATGACCCTCCACGTGAATCCCAGATGTAAGTGTCTTCTTTCTCTTTATTGACTGGTGCTATTCCAGAGAGGGAAGACTTCAGGTTGTGCCATGATTCTTTGAGATCCTGGGGTAGCTGCAACTCTTTCCAGTCTCTCCATCTATTATGGTTCCATGAAGAGATGTCGTACAAAGTAATTATCCTTCTATCTTCCATCCAATCTTGTAAAGGCCTGAGCTCTTGCTGAAGGTTCATTGGGTTGGAATTCATTATCCTATCAGCCCAAATTTTGGTGTTCTTCCCATTGCCCGGGAGCTTAGAGACATTTTCTCTGAAGTGTGGCAGAACTTTTTTAATTAGACGCCACACTGGAGTGCAGGGTCTGTCTATTATAGGGTCATTGAGGATGTTAGAGTTTGGCCCGCTGAGGTATTTTCTTTTTATGGTATCCACCCACCATGGTCCTTGCTTGAGATGATCTTCCAGATCAGTTTGAGCCCCAAAGCCTGATTAGAGAGGCTTGGGATTTTTATTGAGAGGCCTCCTTTTTCATAAGGGAGGGTGACTTGGCCCCAATTAACTAAGCTGAACTTCTTTGTGTCCTGCTTTCCTCCCTGCCAGAGGAAGCTTCTCATTATGAGTTCCATATGCTTGTGGATGCTTGTGGGGGCCATCATAACCGCATATTGGTAGATTGGCAACCCTGATAGGACAGCCTTTATGAGGATAGTTCTGCCTGCTAGGTTTAGCCAGGAGACTCCCCAACTTTGGAGGAGGCTTCTCATCTTCTCTATGTGTTTTGTCCATACCTCAGCTTTAATGTGCTCCTTCGCCAGGGGTAAGCCCAAATAGGAGAAAGAACTCCAGTTTCTTTGGAGAGGGATGTCTAGTATTTGGGATATACTTTGTTGTATCTGATATGGCACGTTCCATGTGTAGATTTTACATTTCCTGTTGTTTAATTTGCCACCTGAAACTTGAAGTAAAGCATCCAGAACTCTTTTGAACCTCCTCGCCATCAAGCTGGAAGCTCCCCCAATTAGAAGGGTGTCGTCCGCGAATAGAGAGTGGTTTATCTCCTTTATTCCTCTTTCAATGCTTATCCCCATTATCTCTCTCTTGAGGCAGAGATTTTCTAAGTGAACACTTAGAGTTTCCGCCATAATAATGTAAAGGAAAGGGGATAGTGGGCACCCTTGCCTAAGACCCCTGGTACTTTTGAAGGAATTGCTTGGGCGACCATTGATCAGCGGGGCGGTCCATGGGTTGGAGATACACCCACTTATGATGTCGACTATTTTGGAGGAGAACCCGAATTTTCTCATTGCTGCTCTTAAGAAGGAATGGTCCACTCTGTCAAAAGCATTAGCCATATCCAACTTAATGATCATTCCTCGTTCTCCTTTGATGAGACTGCTGTGAATGGCTTCCTGTATAAGAATAACATTATCTATAATCTGTCTCTTTGGGACAAAGCCACCCTGGTTCTCGGAGATTATAATAGGAAGAAGGTTCTTGAGCCTGTTGGCGATAATTTTTGTTATGATCTTGTACGAAACATTGCACAGTGATATAGGGCAGAATCTATCAAAGGATTTGGGGTTTGCTTCCTTGGGAATCAATGCAATGTGAGAGGATTTCGTGTAGTCCCCCAGCTTGTGCTTTCTGAATGCGTTTTTCACCATTCTCACAAATTCCTTCCTTATGGTTTCCCAATGCTGCCTGTAGAATGCTACTGAAAAGCCATCCGGCCCCGGGGCCTTGTCTTGTTGAATGCTGAAGGTGGCTTCTCTAATTTCTTCTTCTGTGGGATCTTGTTCCAGCTCACTGTTATGTTCCTCCTTAATTTTGCTCTCTAATACACTGAGGAATGTTGCGTTGTCGTTTTGTTGGGGATCTGCTGTGAGGAGAGCCTTGAAGTGTTCGAAGGCTGCATTTTTTATCTCTTCTTGATCCTTCAATTCTCTCCCTTCCACTTCTATTTTATCAATTTGGTTTCTGGCTCTTTTGGTCTTGACATTATTGTGGAAGAAAGAGGTGTTCTTGTCCCCTGCTTTCAACCATAGACAGCGGGATTTCATTCTTTGTTCCTCTTCCTCCACACGATTTTGCCTGTAGAGCTCCATAAACATGCTTTTTTCCTTTTCTATGTCTTTCGCTGTGTGTTGAGCTTGTTCTTTCTCCTTGTGCCATCTCTCCATTTCCAACAACAGGTCGTTTCTCTTTTTTCTTTCGGATCTTGCCATCTCTCTCGCCCACTACTTTATAATTGTCCTTAATTGTTTTAGTTTCGTTTCCCACACGTAGTGAGGTGAGCCTGATATTTCTTTTGCCCACTGATTTTGCACAAGAGAGCTGAATTCTTCATGGCTATCCCAGGACTTGTTGTATTTAAAGGGAAGGGGGCCTAAATTTGTTTCTTTATCCAGAGAGAGGACCACCGCTTTATGATCTGAAGCTGTTCCGTGGATTATGTGGCTTTTGATTACTTGGAAGTTGCTGGCCAAACCTTCCTGTATGAGAAATCTATCCAACCTTTCTTTAATATTGTGAGAGCCTGCTCTCTTGTTAGTCCAAGTATATTTACCATTCGACAAAGGGGTGTTAATCAGGTTGAAGAGCTGGATGATTGTTTCTATCTTGTCTCTTGATGAGTCTGGGTGGAAATTACCTCCAAATTTTTCCTCCACCTACCTAATTAGATTCATGTCACCCCCAAGGATTATTAGACTGCTCTGAATGGAGGAGAGATCTGCTTCTAAGGTATTCCAACAGCTAATTTTATCTCTGTAGTGGTTGGGTGCGTATATGTTGTATATGAAGTAGACCTCTTGAGTGCTCTTGTTCCTTAAATCTGTTCTGATCCACCAGTTGCAAAGCTGTGAGTTGCTGATTTCCCACTTATTTTTATTCCATAATGTGCCTATTCCCCCTGAGGCCCCATCTGAGCCTTTTGATGTGCCTGAGTAATTTTTGAATCTTTGTGTTTGTAAAGTGAAGTCCTGCTCGGTCGTTTTGGTCTCCTGGATTAGGAGAATGTCTGGCTGTTCCTGATTCAGAAGGTCCTTGATTGCTTTCACCTTTAGGGAAGAGCCCATTCCCCTACAATTCCAAGAGACCAAATTCATTATTTACCGATTGTTGGGTGGAGTCCTGCTTTCTCCTTGGCCTTTTCGCCATTCCCTTTTAACTTGCCTAAAAATGAGTCCATGGGTTGCTGAGTGCCGGTTGCCATCTCCTTAGCAGCTGCTTCATCTCTCAGTTCTTTGTTCGATTTTCTGCTGGCTTTTCTCTGAGGGTCTGAAGGCTGATTAACTTCTCTTGCCTTGTTTCTGGTAAGGATTCTCTCAATGGTGGGGGTAGGAGAGAGAGGAGGGATAGAGCGCGGAGAAGCTGGTCAAGGGGATTGAGGAGGGGAGGATGGGACTTCTGCTGATAGAGATTCAAAGGGGTTGAGAGAGGAGGGGAAGGCTGAGAGGGGAGGGGGGAGACTTGATGTCAGCGGTGCGGTGGAGCTAGTTCCCGGATTATGCTTTTTCCTTTTAACTTGTTCCCAAGATCCCCCTGCATTTTCCTCATTATGCTCTACATCATCTACTTTTAGCTTACTACATCTATTGGCGAAATGGCCGTACTCGTGACATACCTTGCATTTAAAGGGCAGTTGTTCGTAATCCAGCTGCTGGATGTGCATCCATTGATCCACCTTTAGCTTGATTGCTTCTGGCAGTCCTTTCCCCAGGTCGACTTCCACACAAATCCTTGCGCATGCATGCATATTCTCCCTTGGTTCTGATCTGTCTATGTATTTTCCGACTGCATTGCCGATTGCTTTGACGGATTCATCCCCCCAGCAGTGAAGGGGCAGATGAGGAAGGCGCACCCACACAGGAACAACGCTTGGGATGTCCATTTCCGGGTCGAAATCCGGGGTCCATCTGTTCAAATAAAGCCCTCTTGTGTCCATGAAGTAAGGGCCATTGCGGAAAATGAGGCTCTTGTCTTCTTTTGACTCGAACAGGAAGGTGAAGAATCCTCTTCCGCAGAATCTGATAGCGATCTTTCCTTGAATCATTGAACTCCAGTTGCGCTCCACCCATTTTTGCACAGTGCGAGGAGAAGGCCAAAGGACTGTGAACTGACCAACAAGTCCTCTTTCAGATAATTCTATTGCCGATTTTCGCGGAAGGGAAGGAGGAAGGATAACCTCAGGGATCTCATCCAGTTTCTTAATGAACTTCGAAAGAGCGGGACGGGGTCTGGCTTCAGAGGGATCTGACAAGAGCGAAGCAAAAACTTCCTCAGGGGACTTAGAGACCGGAGGCGGGGAGGCGGAGCCTGCCATTGCAGGCCCGCTGGGAGAGAAGGGGAGGGGCCAACCTTTAAACGGCCATAACCCCGCTAAGGAGGCGGAGGCAGTAAGAGGCGCCCAGGACAGCGCGATGCAGGCAGAATCCAAGGGAGGCAGGCCAATGCGAGGCGGGGCAGGGATCGGAGAGGGCAGCAGCGCCCCTGCCAGGCGGAGCCTGGAGAAGCAGGCGCAGGCTGCAGGCTAGGTCAGGCTCCAGGTCGCAGCGCGCAGAGCATTGTCTGTTCTCTCCCAATAAAAAGTAAGACTATTAAGAATCTAAACTAAGAAGTTAAACCTAATAGATAAATATTCGGGGAAGTTTTGTTATTTTCTTAATTTCAATTTTTTATGAAGGAAAATTTACTTAAAAAAAAGAATAAGTAAAGGTAATGAGAACCATGCCAAAAGAGAAAAACAAAAAATCAAAAGAGAAGGGAACTAAGGGGAATTCAAACCAACCAGAAGTCATAACGAAGAAGGTAAAAAAAGGAAGGGGTAGGGGGGAGTGACGCTAAGAGGAGAGGGTAGGGATCAAACAACAACTAATCTTCCAACCTTCATCCATGTTGATATTTCTCGACCTCCTTTTGATTTCAATGGCCTCCCTAAATTTATGATGATGAAAAGGAGAAATTTTAGCAATAATATTGGCCTCTTGAACACATATATGATGCTTAGTCTTTCTCACGTGCTTCGCCAAGGCTGAAGACCGTGTCTTCCCATGCTTGATGTTGGTTTCGTGCTCATGAATCCTCTGATTGATAGAGCACCCAATTTCACCAATATAGGGGGTCCCACAAGAACAAGGAATAACATAAACCCCTTTCATGTCCTTAGGGTCAATGGGGTATTTTACAGAGCTTAGGGAGCTACCAATGGTGTTAAGGGGTCTAAATGTTGAGGGAACATTATGTTTTCTAAGTATTTTCACAATCTTGTAAGTGGTCCCTTGTATGAAAGGGAAATGCACCCTTGAGATTCGATCTTTTGGGTCTTTCTTAACCTTGGAACCTTTTCTAGCTTTAAGGAAGGCTTTTAGACCTTGGTGCCTACTATATCCATTATTAACAAAAACATTAAGAAGATGGGATCAGATATCCTTAGTGCATGAGTAGCTACTGTGCTGAGAACACCCAACTTTTGAATAGGGAAATGATGAAAGTTGGCATGAAGATACTGCTCAGTATGGGTTTTCTTTGGAAACACTTGGTGGGAGAAAGAACTGTCATCCTTCTTTGAAATGAGAACATCAGTGAAAGGAAAGCATCCATTAACGTCCTTCTCCTTAGTAAACTTTATGGAGCAAGATTGATTGTTGAGATGTAGGAAGAACTGATCCAACTCTTCTTGGCCATGATGCCAGATGACACAAGTGTCATCTCTAAACCTTTTCCATAGCTTAGATATGAGACAGGATGAGGCCAAAGCGTTGGATTCAATGTCTTCCATGAAAATATTAGCAACAATCGGGGATAGGAGTGAGCCCATGGCAACCCCGCAGGTTTGCTCATAGAATTCCCCTTCAAAGAAGAAAAAAGTAGAAGAAAGACAAATCTCTACTAATCGAGCAATGTCAGGGTCAGTGAGGCAATTGATGATGTCAACGGCCTCCTTGATAGGGATACAAGTGTAAAGGGAGACCATATCGAGAATAACAAGAAGGTCCCAAGGGTCAATCTTTAAGTCCTTTAACCCATTGACAAACCAAGAAGAGTCTTTGAAAAGGACTCAGTAAGGCCAACAAGGGGTTTCAGTTTCAAGGCAAGGAATTTAGCTAGGAGTTAGGTGGGACCTCCTATGGTGTTGACAAGGGGTCTTAGGGGGGCCCCTTATGGATTTTTGGAAGCCCATAGATCCTCAAAGTGATGGGGCTGCTCTCAATAAGATTGTGGAAAAATGAACCCACAGTGCTACTAGACTCAATAGCTAGAGCGACTGTTCTGGAGGTCCTTTTTTGGGGATTCTTATTAAGATTTTTGTAGCTACCACCATTATACAGGTGATCCAACAGTTTCTTGCGATAATCCTATATGTCAAGGATAAAAGCAGCCCCATCTTTGTTGGCTTTAAGAAAGACGATGTGCTTGTTAAGGCTCAAGGATTTTAGGGCATCGAATTCATCCTTGCTGATATTATTTCTAGCGGGCTTTCCCTTCCTAAGTACGACATCGTAGTCTTGCCTTATTGTGTCCTTAATATTATCAGGTAAGCCCTTAATCCTAAACTCATTGTCACACATAATGTCTTCCACAGAGATTTTTCTAGAAGAGAGGGAAAAATTTAATCCATTTTCAAAAAGACTATAAATAGAAGAGGGAAATAGAAATTTGAAAAATTGACAACCTCATTATTATTATTATTATAATATTTTCTTCTAATATAATGTTTATATTCTTATCTTTATTATTATTATATTTCTATTACTATAGCAATAATATTACTATATTTAAAAAAATTCTTGTTATTATTATAATCGATGTCTTTATTACCCATATCCAATTGGGGCATCCTATCGAAAATCAAATTGGAGTTAGCCTTATGAGTTCTTAACGTAGTAAATGGTTCTGACAGTTAAAGACAGGCAGCAAACAATTTGAAGGGTTGTTCTTCAACGTGTGATTACCATCAGAATCCACACATCGGGAGGAGAGGCATGACTCGACACCAACGGAAGAGGTAAGGACTGGACTACGAGCTGAGGGGGATGAGGGAGATTGACGACCGAAACCCAGATCTGAAGTGTTGAGAAGGGAGAGAGAAGACGTCGAAGGGAATTCATAATCGTGTGATAGGATAGGGAAGACCGAACTGACGGATACACTCAAAGTTTCTTGGGTATTCACTACAGAACGTAGCTCGGCAGAGACAGCCACCATGGGTGCCGAACAAAGTTCGCCAGAGACTACAACATGGCTATCTGAGGTGAAGGATGGACCAAAATGAGAAATAGGAGGGATCAGATTGGGATTGAAGAGATCATAGGAGAGAAAATCGCATTCTACGTTGGACATCACTGGAACAGACCGAGATAAGTTAGCAAGGGGATGGCAGAAATCTGGGAGTCTGTTTCACCATAACTCGACGCAATAAATTTATCATAGGGGAATAGTCCGTTTAAGGACAACCATTAAGTCATTATTTTTAGAATTTTTTTTTTGGTTACTTTTAAATATCAATGATAATTTTTGGAAAAAACATTAAATATTATCATGTTTGGAAATAAAGTTCATAGAAACAAACATGTCATTTTTATCAAAAATGACTTAAAATATGTATTTTTAATTTTATATATATACAAAATATGTCTTTTTGTCAATTGTTCAAAATTATGATTTTTTGAGTCATGATTATTTTATATGTATTGAAGTAATAATTAATGATACATAAATCCATTTAAATCTTAATTTCAAAATATTAACATTATTATCTTTTTTAGATTTGCGAAAAAATGAAAATTTCATTACACAAAACATTGCAAGGAGAAACAAAAAAAAATACAAACTTAAAAAACACTTAAAAAGCAAACATTTTAGGAAGAAAACAAAGAAAAAGAAGAATACAACTTGAAAAATGGTTGAATAACCAGCGTTTAAAAAAAAATGTGCATACTTAAGATATAGGAAAATTTAAAGTGTCAAAATTATGACCTCAATAAATAAATAAAATTTTGATGTTGCATCAATGCTTTTTAAAATCCACACGAAAATCAACAACATTTAAAAAAGATTCATACTTAACACATAAGAAAAATTAAAGTGTCAAACATAAGCCAAAAAAAAGGGGTTGATGATGCATCAACAATTTTCAAAATTTGCATGAAAATCATTAAAATTTAAAAAAAATATACATACTTAATATATAAAATATTTAAAGCATAAAAAATATTCTCCAAAAATAAAAGGTGTATCTTGAATCAACACTTTTCAAAATTGGATCATTTTTTTCAACCTCTAAAAAAGTGAGAACTCGATACAGTTCCAGTGAAGTTGGTAAATTTTTTTGTTACAGGTGGTTTATCAGTTGTGGCAAGCACTGTAGGAATTCACATTTCTAGGTGGTTTATCAGCTATGGCAGGTACTCTAAGAGTGGTTTATAAACCCAATAGTAAGCACCTTGAGTGGTTTATTAGCTTTCTTGATAAGCATTGGGTGGTTTATCATCCCCCTTGGCAAGCACCCAATTGTTTATTAGGCTTTTTAGAAAGCACCCTCTTGACTAGTGGTTTATTATCCCAACAACAAGCACCTTGGGTGGTTTATCATCTCCAAACATCCAATTTTTTCCTTCATACAATTTCTTTCATGAAGAGAGAGAGAGAGAGTTGTTGTTGTTATAATGCTTTTTTTTATCATTTTTCGTTGGTTGTGGAGCTTGATTTTCTTCTTGATTGTTCAAAGGTTTTTATTTTAATCACGTTGTATGCTTGTTCCTAACAGGGTGGCAATGAAGGTCATTTAATCATGGTTAGGGGGGTCCATGAAGGTGACAGTGACTTTTATGAGCCGCCCTTGGCAGGGGTTCGGGGCAGCAGACTCGAAGCTAAAAATAGATGAAAAATTTCCTTCTCAAATATTGTAATTTCATAGTCAATAAAGGTTGTTCATTAGGCAGATGATCTAACAGTAGAAGCTAAGTTAATTTAGGGTATTTTTACCTAGAAGGCAACCCTAGGTTTATATGAGGGAATTGTATTGCAGTTGTGTATGAATATTCTGAGCAAGAGATAGAGAGAGAGGAGGTTGTGTGAGACCGAAGATGAAATTACAACTGATATGTTGTAGGTTGTATCTCTTCATTTTGCTGGATAGTATAGAAAGGAAGGACTATATGTTTCTCTGTGGATGTAGCCCAAATTGGGTGAACCACATATATATGTGTCTCTTTTGTTTTATGTGTTTCTGTATTTGTGTTTTTGCAGTATTTTGTGTATTTCATTGCTCTGTTAATTAATTTGTAATAACTGGTATCAGAGAGAAAGTTCTATATATCTAATAAACTTGTAGTAAATAAAGGTTCCTCGTTTTAGTAGGAGCAATGTCGGAATATGGTAGGTTTAGGGTAGATAAATTTAATATCCAAAACTACGAGTTATGGAAGATGTAGATGGAAGATTATTTGTATCAAAAAGATATATAACTACCATTGAGTTGAAAAACAAAGAATCTGATGAGTATGATGGACGAGGAATGGGAGATTCTCGATAGAAAGGAACTAGGTATAATAATATTATGTATGGCAGCATCAGTGGTGTTCAACAATTCAAAGGAAATGAAAACATAAGGTTTAATGATGACATTGGCAAAACAATATGAAAAAACCTCGACCTCAAATTAGGTATTTATTATGAAGCGTCTATGTAATATGAAGATGACAGAAGGTGGAGTGGTTAGTGCTCATTTAAATGAATTGAGCATGGTTACTAGTCAATTAGGCTCTATATAAGGGGTAAATTTTGATGATGAAGTTAGGGCTCTGTTTTTTATGTGCTAATTTCTAGAAATTTGTAATGGCTTAGTTATGGCTATTAGTCTCTGGATCTAGCACATTAAAGTTTGATGATGTTGTTGGTGCTATCCTTATGAAGGAAATGCGATGGAAAAATTCATGTGAGACATTAGGTAATGTTTTAACTGGAAAGACTAGGGGAAGAAAAATGGAAAGAGGAAGGGGCCGAAGAAATCAAAGTTAAGTCAAGAAAAGGAAGATCCAAATTGAGATCAGGGATAGTGTTCTAGATATGCAGGAAGAAAGGACACCTAAATAAATACTAGAAATCTCAGAAAGGAAAAGAAGGAGATGGACAAAA